>CAUYPK010046497.1:0-61618 GCA_963574355.1 Loris lydekkerianus
GGAGGCACGGGAGGCAGATTTCAAACAGACAGTGACACGAAACTGTTGTACTGCTGGATGTTTCGTTTGAGGATATCTGAGCATGGGCCAAGGACACGTTCAAATCTAGGTCGGTCCAGCTTAACACACTTCAAGGGGCCACGCGCAACCACCGTGGCAGCTCGAGGACGATTCATCAGTAGTGCGATTTCACCTGGTGAAGGGAAAAGGCAAAGAGTAAAAACAGGCTAACTTTCTACAAAAAAACATTTCCTCAAAGAGGAGCACTTCTGAGAAAGAAAATAGTTATTTATCTAATAACTTAGGGCAGACCAAACCACATCAGCACTGAAAAAGAAAAACTGAAATAAGACTATGGTCTAATGAAATAAGAACTGCACTATTAGCTGAGAAAAGATCGAAATTTTGTACTATTTCTCTGAAAGTGTCAAAAGACTGCAATTTAAAAATAAATTCAAGACAAAAGACAAAATTATAAAAGACTATCTCACTGAGAGGTGACTTAAAGAAGCCACGTATTTACACATACCAAAATAATCAGAAGGCCCCAATCTTCCCACTTCCACAAACTCTTCATTTTCTGAACGACGTTGTAGCACAGCAGCTGACCCCTGCAATAAAATCACCAAAAAGCTAAACAAATAATTTCAAACCCAAGGTGGCATATAAAATATCCTATGCAATTTTAGCAACTCTGCAAAAAAAGGGGGAGAAGGTGGAGAATTAGGTGGTTATTTCAGCTCATCTGTGTTCATAAGATAAAAAATGACTAAAAAGTCAGTCACTAAATAAGCTTGCTGATTAACTAGCACCTCCTGCTCGCAATGTTCCTCTTACCAAGCTAAGGTACGGAAAGGGTGCAGACTTGAATTAGCAAACTGTAGACCAGGGGTCCTCAAACTGCGGCCTACAGGCCACATGAGGCAGTGTGATTGTATTTGTTCCCGTTTTGTTTTTTTACTTCAATATATGTGCAGCGTGCATAGGAATTTGTTCATAGTTTTTTTTTTTTTTTTTTTTTTTAACTATAGTCCGGCCCTCCAACAGTCTGAGGGACAGTGAATTGGCCCCCTGTTTAAAAAGTTTGAGGACGCCTACTGTAAACCATGGGCCAAATCCAAGCTTGCTGCCTGCTCTATAAATGTTATTGGACTATCACACCCATTCATTCATTCATGTATTATCAATGACTGCTTCTGCACTATGCCAACAGAGTTGAGTCTCTGCCAACAGAAACCCTATGTCCACAGAGCTTAACTTATTTACCACCTGGCCCTTTACAGAAAAGAGTCCACCAACTCTTGGTTTAAGTAAAACCTATTAGCAACTGTTTGGCAGGCTAGAGTATCTGGTGTACATTTCCACAGACTGTGAAAACATAAAACACGGTAACTTCTAAAATTTAAATAATTACCATTGATCCTTGTTTGCCAAATAATCCAAATACTTGCATTTTAACAAAGATGGCACAGAATCATGATAGTTTGTTATGCCAAATGTTAGGTTTTGTTTAGGATTAGGCTATTCATTCCTATAGCCCTTCTAAAATTCTGACCCACACTCATTTAAAATGTAGTGGCTTGGCAGAAAAGTAAATAAGAACATTTCAAAGTAATTAAAATTGTCAGATATTCTTACAAAGTAAAGCTAGGAATCACAATCAGCCCACTTTTCCCCTCTTACAGTGGACAACTTTTTAGAAGTATAAAATGCTGAGTTCTTTACCTCTAAAATAATGAAGAACTCATCCCCTGGTTCTCCCTGCACCACAATCTTCTGCCCATCTTCAAACTGGACTGGTTCCAATGCATCAGCTACTGTAAGACGTTCCCACTTATCCAAGGATTCTAAAAAACAAAAATCAAAAGAATTTCTCTACGTTATTTGGTAACACTCAAAATTTTTTTGAAAATTCAAAGAGATCTAACCAAATAGCTCTGCCCACTCAACAATCTAGTAGTGTCACAGATTAAACATGGTATCTGTCTTCAATTACCACTAGTCTCAGCAAGATTCTCCTGTTACCTGCAGATGGCCCTCACATCCTTACCACAGTAGCCAGGTTAATTCATACCAACTGCAGCCAGTGGCAATGGAATAAGAAAGTGAAATTATTAAGTATTCCTCAAGACTGCCATCAATCAAATCAAACCTAAATTATAGTACCCAAAACTAACAGTTTTATTACCTAGATTTTTTCAAAGGTTCACAGATATAATTTAAGCTATTTAAATTCTCAGTTGAATTTATTTATGAACCTAAGAGAAGCTAGAAAATAACTTTTATTTCCAAAGGACAAACTATCATCCCAAACACAAACAAATGTAATCAAATAAGGGGCAAGAGTTAATTCACTGTAAAAAAACAATGGCGAAGATATTTACTTTTAAAAATCACTACCCCACATATCAAAATCCACATAACAAAATGCACATTAAGTGTCTTCGATTAACCCACTTTACTCTGCATTTCAACAAACATCTGGCATTTTTTTAGAGGATGCCAGCAAATAACACAATCTTTCCACAGAGGAAATGCACCCTTGGAAATACTTGGTTCCCTGAACCAATAAACTCAATGGAACAAAGACAGAATTCACAAAGGAAATAACTGTGAATGTCCACAGGAGAAAGGGGAATGCTTTCAGCCCTCTCTCTTCAGGAGGAATGAATGAGCAGTAGCACATATACTTTCAGAAAGCTTTTTCCAAGTCTAGCCATTTCTAATAAATGAGTTTGTTATACAACTAGCAAATTCAACACGGTTATTTAAAACTCACCTAAAATAGACACTTTACTAAGGAACTCCTCATACATCTTCCGCTTCCTCAGTGTGCTTCCCTATAAATTATAAAAATAACAGATGTCAAAGCCCCCAAATATGTAATTATCACAAAATGCAGTAGAATAATATTAAGTTTCAAATAAATTTTAAAAACAAGTCAATTTGACTTATAATCGTTTTTCTTTATATTGAAGATAATGAGCCCCTGTTCAGTTCTATAAAAAACTCTCAGTAACTTGTTCCTAAGAGAAGCACCTGTTATATGGTCAAAGGTTCACAGTTTGTAACTCAGGACTGCCTATATTATAACCTTATGAGATCATCCATTGTTTATGAAGTCTGTCACTGACAGAAACATCAGTCACGACTGTGTATAGTATGTGTGTATATATATATATACCAATACAGAAAAGTTTCAAAGTGTATCAGTTTTTTTTGTTTGTTCGTTTGTTTTGCAGTTTCTGGCCTGGGCTAAGCTTGAACCCGCCACCTCCGGCATATGGGGCTGGCGCCCTACTCCTCTGAGCCACAGGCGCCACCCCAGATTATATATTTTCAAAGGGCCAGATGGGCACTGCACAAATTTAAGAAAACCTTTGAAAATGGCTGATACCATTAGCCAAGACTTAAACCTCCACTCTATAAACTTGCCACAAAGTTCTCCAAAGTCTGACTATATCATGAGAGTATTCCAATAATTTTATTATTTTATTTCTTAATGCAAGGGGACATGACATCTGCATTACTAATAATCCACTTTCAGTTTAGGGAAGTTTATTACTTTTGAAATAGGGGCACTTAAAAGCAGGCCCGATTACGCTATCTGTGATGGGTAATAAGTTAAGATGTGCGAGACAGATTTCCAAACATGAGCTGTTACATATACATATTTTGTTTCCCATATACGTCCTGTCCAAACTTTTGTTTTAAAATATCACTGTCTCAAATGGCATAATGACTAACGCTAAATTAAAAGTAAGGAGTATTCTCTTTTTAATTTGGTGATATTATTCAAACATTAGTTACATGGACTAGAGTTCTAAATCACACTTCAAAAAACCGTGGTCTCTTACCATGAGGATTCTTCGATAGCTGTCTCGGTCAATACCCCACAATTTCACATTGGTCTTTGCTTTGACGGTGGCTGCTCTAGGGGTTCCATAAATCAAAGCAAGTTCTCCAAAGCTCCCCCCTTCCCCAACACTGGTCGCCCACTCATTGTTGACATACACCTGAAGAGCAAATGACATCAAAGAAGTATTATTTCATAAGTATGTACACATAGCGTTAAAAATCCTCAAACCACACAACTGCATAAATGTACACAGCTATGATTTAATAAAAAAAAATCCTGAAACCATTTTTAAAGAGTCGGAATCCTGAACTTTGTTTTAAAAAAAAAAGAATATATTACATTTTCAATACACAGCAGAACAAAATAGTTGACTTCTGACAATGAGTTAAGAGAGTTAAAGGCATCTATGATTTACCCGGTTTAATTATAAGAAAAAAGTACTCTGTGGGATAATCAGGGAAAAAGGTTAACTAAGTATTATTACCAATCATATACATTTGGAATACTATGCTGAGTTACTGAATTTTCTAATAATACTAAAAGATCGATGCTATTACTTATCCACATTGCATTTGGAAAAGAGACTGACAGGATTAAGAAAGCTGTATTAAGCGTCATAGCTAATGGCTAGACCCTCCTTTACATTTGTGCATGCATGCACTCCTTAACCTCCACTCCAGGAGAAGTTCTGAACAGCATGCCTCGGTAGACTATCACCTTTAAGAGGCGTCTCTGTGTCATAAAAATACTTGGCAAAAGGTTACTGGTGGAATTTGACATTCAAGGGCTCTAACAGCCCTTCAGAAACACTATTCTTGTTACTTAGAAGCAATAAAAATCACCACACTGACTTTTAAAATTATCAAACATATTTTTGCTATTAAATCTTACATCCATCTCTCCTTGATCAATCACATAGAAGTTATCCCCTTCATCACCTAAGAGATGAAAGTGAAAAAGTTAGAAGCATATTCCAAATGAAAGAAACACACAGAAACCATCAAATTAGTATAAAATAATAAACTAATTTTACATGTATAACAGTGCTATGAGAGAAGGGTGAGTTACAAATTAACACAAACTTTCAGGAAAAAAAAACCCAGCAAAATAATTATGAAAGTCATAAAATTGATTGTTTTTTTAAGTCATCTCATGGTAAAGAATACCTCTGAAATAAATAACAACAACAAAAAAAAGCCAAATGTGTCCAAGTTATTAGGTGCTATGGCGTCTGGAAACAACACTGGAAACAACTCAAGAGTTAACACCAAAACACCAGGTTGCCACAAAATGGGGGATATATGGTTTATAAATACCCATGCCAATGTCAAGAATAAATAAGAAAAAAAAGAGGAAGACACCTAAAAGATTAGATTCATGTCATTCTATGTAGGCAAAAAGGTAGAACTCCACAGAGCGCACAGAACCTTATAGACGGCCTAGATAACAAAGAATGTAGGTGTTTTTCTTTATTTATAGTGGTTAATAATATAAAGGACATAGAAGATATACAGTAGAACATCTGTAAGTTGACTACCCACGGGACTGTAACACACTGGGCAACATACAAAGGCGGTCAACATAAGGAACGAGGCCTACTGTGTGATACGTACATGTAGTGCATGTCTAGTCTATGAAAATTAGTTCAACTTCAGGAGATGGTCAATGTAAGGAGGTGGTCAACTATGGAGGTTCTACTGTATATGATTCTGAAATTCCATATAGCATTCAAAACAAAAATGCAAGCATTTTAACAGTAATTATAAACAAATTTGTATCAGAAATGCTAGTCCCTTAAGGAAAGTGTACTTTTTAGCTCAGAAACAAGAAAATCCAATAGTAAGACAGAAGAAAAATGAGAGGATCAAAGAGAAAAACCTTCAATAAAACAAAACCAAAATAATCCTCTAGTCTCCCTCCTCTCCCATGATAGTACTAGATGCTATAGGAATAGCCGCCCTCACCTTGCTGAATAACAGTTTCTCCTGCAATAAAGGAGACTGGAAACATGGCATCAAAAATATCACTGTAAGAGAAAGAAGGCCTCCTGTTATATTTCTCATCTCTTCCGAGGATTAGAAACAATAACCTTAACATTAAAACTCCCAGATTTTTAGCCCAGGTTGTCATATGGGTATTACAGTTTTAAAACTTTCAAGAATGATGAGAATAACTTGGGATCACAGCCTTCCTGGAAAAGTAGTGCAAGAAAAGAATCCATCCCTACCTTCTCTCATTATCATCGAGATGTGAAAACAGCACATTCTTTTCAATGGCTTTGGCTAAAGCGGCCATGGTCTTATAATCTTTTGGTATAACCTAGAAAAAGAATTGAAGGTCAAATGACAATTCCATGAGCCAAAAACATGAAATGCTTGCAACATGTATTTCAGTTACATGTCAAGCCAATGAAGGTACTTAAATAAGATTGCTCTGAGTTAAATACTTTCACTACACTTGTACTACCTTTGATCCACAGAGTACTCAACAAATATTTACTTAATAATCCCTCTGTGTATAGCCAGGCCTATTTTACTTGGTTCCCAATTACCTACTATAGAAACACACCAAAAACACCTTGACCAAGGTCATTATTCTGAGGCAAAACTACTTATTTTATAAAAATTATTTTTTAAGCTATAATTATGTACTGTAAGTTTCACAAGCCGCCAGTGCCAGCACAATTCTGTTTCTTCTTAAGGCTAACAGCTTAAGTCAACACGTGAAGCTGGCTCTGAGGAACAGATTAGGACAAATGATTGTATGATAAAAGGTTAAAAGCTGCAACATGAACTACAGGATATTTTAAGGAAAAAAAAAAAAAAAAGAGTACTGCCTGCTTCTACTGTAAAACGAACAGCACAGAAATGAAAAAAACCTCAATTGCAGTTATTCACTAATAATTACTTAGTTATTTCCTATGGTGGCATGCTATTACAGAAACCTATTCTCTAGAACCTAAGAACTATATGGGACAGATTAAGATCTATCCTATTTTGTACTTTCCTATCCAAAGTAGTGCATGCTTTTATCAAAGGAGGCTAGACAACTACCAAGTGAAACCCAAAAACATTTCCCCCCATGTTTAGCTATCCAAACTACCTTTCTAACATATGAAGCAGCATCTTCCTCTGTGTAGACTTCAGCGCTGATAGCACCTCGTCGCCTCCGACCCTTAACCACTGGGTTGGGTGGAGGAGGAGAGATTTCATCTTCCCTTGAGTCTGTACGAGTGCCTGCTTTCTGTAGATTTTGAATCTGTTTTGCCTCCTCCTGAAAGAAGTACAGGTTTGTGAAAGGAGAGCCTTCTGTATGTAAAGTTGGTATTCTCATACCCAACAATGGTCTCAGTTACCTGAAATCTCTTCTTCTATTACAATGTAAATTAAGTGGAAAAGGCCAGTGACAAATGGTCAAAAAATGGAGAGTAAAGTTTGAAAAGAAATACTCTGAAAAGATTGTTTCTCCAATAATAACAGATGCTACACATTATTAATGAAAAATCATTAGTACACAGACACATAACACGTGAGTAAAAATTAAATATCAATTATACTGTATTAACAATGATTTGTGATGCACACAACTTAAAAACAAAATCCCGGATATTAGGTTTTTTAATACTATTGCAGAGAATAAGAGACCTTCCCCCAAAAGATTGTTCTCCAGGAATAATAATTCAGGCACAGCAAAATGATTCAAAAATGTCTATGTTACTGAGTTATTTCGTTAGTTCAATAAGCACTTTCTGGATCTGCCATACCAAGGCCTACCGCAGGCAATGAGAATAAAAAAAAAAAACAGACAGGAATCCTGAATTCACATTCTAGCCTGGATTCCAGATAATCCACAAATAACCATAAAGGTAACCTAGTATTAGTAATCTAATACTTACTTCTCTCAGAAGAGCTAGAAGCATTTGTTATTATCAGGGTCTATACTTGAAGTTAGAATAAGAGTTTATCCACCTCTGAAAACTACCTCTTACTGAACTAATTCATATAAAACCTCAGATAAACTATAAACATTTGAGTCTTAAAAAGAAATTCCCCTCAAGCCCACAGTAAAGAATGAGCTATTGAGCCTAAAGTAAAAAGGGAAAAAACAAAATGTATTCTATCTTCTTCCTTCTCATTCACTTGACCCATCCGCCATTATTTTTCGGAACCATCTTTCGAATTATAAATGAACTTAGCATTTAATGATTGTTAGGCAAAAGTAAGTAAAAGAAAAAATACTAGAGAGATATCCACTGCTCAGTCCTTCCTGCTTTTGGCATCAAGATACATTTAAGAACCATTTATACGCAGCAAGAAAAGTCTAGAACAATAACAATTGAGGTGTTCATAGTGCTGATTTCTATTAGTAAGAACATGTCTGATTTTTATTTCTTTCTTTTTTCCTATCTTTATTTTTCTCACTTCTCTGGGTTTTCTAATTTTCAATTAAGTAAAAGAATGAGAAAAAATACAACAAAAATATTTTTGTGTATTATTTAATTATAAGCACATTTATTTACTTTTTCACCCAGTAACCTAATAATTCTACTTCTAGGAATGTGCGTATCTTATAATACGTATTCATTGTATCCTTGTTTTTATGAATGAAACATTGAAAACAACCAAAATGGTCATCAGTAGGGATGAATAAATAAATGACAGCACATCCACACAATAGAAAGCCATGCTAGAGGAAAAAAAAATAGGACACTCTTTTATATATGGATTTGTCTTTAAATGCCCACATATTATCTCCAGCACACTCACAGCATACAAAGAAGGCAATGGGGTGGTAGGAAGGACACCTTTTACTGTTATACCCTTTTGTACCTGCAGAATTTTGAAACATGTGCATAAGTAACTTATTTCTGAAAAATATATTGTTTAGAAAACTGACTTCATTTTCATTTTAGTAGTCCTAATAATCAGTAAGTTTTTCCCATTTCATATCAACCACTTCATATTAACACAGGACTGCAAAACTCAAGTCTCCCCAAAGTTTGAAGTATAAATGAAAACACATATTCTCCTCCCAAAATTTGTCACTGATTGGCATTTCATAAAAATTTCATTACAAATTTTACAATTAATCTCTCATTTGAGACTATATTCTACTTCACTGAATTTTTAAGATACTTTTGAAATAACAAAAACATTTTGATTTTAACACTCTCATGGATTCTAGCGAGTCTTTTCAAGATAGCAATTTGAAAATCACCTAAAGCTGATGCCTCAGACAGAGCCATCACTGAAACCTCCAGTTTCTAATATGTATTCTTTTATACCCTTTCTCCTGCTCCTATCATCCTGTTGTCAGTCTCCTTCTTCTTTCACTCTTCAACTGAGGCAACAAATTCCCTAAATGCCCTGACTTGATCAATACACATTCCACGCATATAATAATCAAATGTATGCCATTAAAATGCAAATATTATGTATCAAGAAAATAAAATGTTTATAAAACTTGTCAGTCCATTGGTTTATTACGGTCTCTACTTTTAGATTCAAATTCTACATTATATTCTGCATTAAATACTACATTATGTTCTCAGCTCTTAGTTTCTGATTCTGTCCCTCCAACTTAGTAAGTTTTCACAATTGTCTGTTCCCTCCCTAGCCTTGCTATCCTTCCCTGTAGATGAAGTGTACTTCCCACCCCACTGACTTAAGACTTGGCTATAGCTTGGCTTTGGCATGGAATGTAAGTGGACATGCTATACCATGCCTGCATATGTGATTAGGCTCTGCCTATCCTGAACTCGTCCTCTTTCTGCTTTGAGAACAGCACGCGCTCCTTCTGTTTAGACTCAGAACAAAACACCTAGAGTCAAGAAGGCAAAATAGTCCAAGTCCAGAAAAGCTACGAATGACCGGAAATAGGGTCTGTTGTGATAAGCTACTGAGATTTGGGAGAGGCACAGCAAAAGCTGAAACTACACTGCATCCCCAAGGTACTTAAATTTCTTTTAGTTTTTACCTGCTACCTCTATAAAATGGTAATAATTACCTACCTCACACGTTTGAAATAAAGAGTTCAGCATATATGTACATAAAGTGCTTCACACAATATCTGGCACATAGGCGACAACTCAGAGGTCACAGCTATTATAATTCCTCTAATCTATCAGACAGGCAAGGTTATAATAAACAGATGGGTAAAAAAAGGACTGGAATTCCAGATGACTATCTGGATTAAAATGCAGAAACTATCAATGGATCAATTGTGAAAGCTGTTTGGTTGGTACATTTCTTACGGAGTAGTTAAAAGCACCAGAAACACAACCTTAGAAACATGGGGAAAGAGGGGACAAAAACGCTGACTACATATTTTCAACATACAAATTAATACTTAATACACAGAAAAGTGTCCTGTTAAAAAGTTGAAAATATAGTTATTTGAAGGTCCAGGTATCTATACTCAACCCTGGCTAAAGCAATGCATGCAAATAAACAAAGATCCTTGAATTATAATAAAAAGTGTGTTCAGCTGAGAATTTTAAGAAGTAAAGAAGCCTACACCCATAAAATCTAGATATCCCATCTGCAAGTAAACTATTTTAATTATTTCTTGCTTCCCACCTTAATTAATCCTTAAACAGTAGCGTGGTAACGACAGGCTCTGAAACTAGCACCACACACTCAACACTCCCTATAAAAAGACACACACTCAATGTCTCACCAACTTAATCCTCTCATCTGATGGTTTCTATTGATGTCCAAAGATGAGAGATCGCCTTACAGTGACCCACTTCAGAACCAGATCTCCAGGAACACACTTGATTGCAAAACAAAAATACCCATGGCCTGGCACTACAGTCCTGCCATTATATGGAAATTGTATAAATAAGACAAAGCCAGAATTTCTACTATAATTACAACACAGCAAAATTACATTTGCAGGGACTGGTTAGTCATTTTTTTAAAGTATTCTAATTAAATTAAATTTTTTTAACAGTTTTGCAAGAAAACAGTAGAAAATACCTGATCCTTGAGCTACCTAAATATTTTTTAAACCATAGTATACAGATTCTTTTACTAATACATTATGCCAATTAAGAAATTATCTATCCAATAATAGATGCATTTTATTACACAATAATCATATGCCAAAGAAATGTTCAACTGATTCATAAAAACTATAAACCACCTCAAAAAGTTAATATGCACAAGAAAATCTATAAATTAATCCCTCTGATTTACAGAAGCAAATCACACCAACTATCAAAATATATGGTGATCTAGACTTCTCAATCATTTCTTTTTTTATTCATCATTTCTTGAGAGAAATGAACAGAAGTATTGTCTTTGATGCAAAATTATTTTTCCTAAAAAAGCATCTATATGACATATATATAAGGATGAGCAACAAAAAAATAAAACCTGATAAATTTTTTGCAAAGGAAACAAGTCCAGACCAAAACTATACAGTAAAATTTTCACAATCATCAATCTTAGTATTTGCTCCACTCCACAGTTAATTCATTTGTGATATACTCAACAGTAAAATGGACTTCCCTAATTCAGAATTTCTGATATACCAGTCACAAGCCAGATTAAAATGTTTCAATTTTTGAAGTTTTGAAGATGGGATAAGGTTTAATAAACTTTCTTTCTTTGTCAAAGACAACAAAAACATTAACTGCTCTCAAATACTGTAGAATTTCTCATTTCTTAAAACTGCTATACTAATTCTGACCAGTTTTATCTGTTACAGTCAGTTTTATGCACTAATTAAAACAGTTACAAAGAAGTATGTTTGGAAACTGTTAGGCAAGTAAACTTAACATATGGATTCATTTTCTTATAAATTCTACTAATGAAGAATTTAAAAATTACTACAAATGCCTTAGCTGACATCTTATTTGTCAGAACTCCTTTTCTTCTGAAAGATACAAATTAGTAACATTCTACAGCTTTGACTTCAACAATTGTCAAGGTTGTCTCATCATCTCCCCATTTATTTTTACCTTCTCCAACCTCTCAAAGTATTCCCTGAGGAATGCCATCGGTCTCTCAGGTCGGACGGTGCACAGCTGCACAATAGAATCCTTGAGGAGCGCCTGAATGTTGTGCTTCTGGACGTAGAGCTCACATTCCCGGAGGCTGCGCTCCTCCTCACTGGCGGCAGTGCTGCCAGATGCCATGGTTCTCTGCGAGAAAAAACACACATATGCATATATAAACTATTTATAAAGCACAAATGCCAATTTGGCCTTTGACTTACTAAATTCATTAGGCAACTTGTTCATAGGGATTTTTTTCTAAGTAGACTTGGTTTTAAAAAAGGGAGGTGGGGAGTAGAGAATAAAAAATATACAAAACTAATATTCTTCTAAATTAGCGTTTCATTTGGTTCCTGCTGCAAGATCTGGGCTCTGTAGGAAACAGTGAAAGTCAATAACCTCAGCTCCTGAGAGGAAGTATGAGCCACTATCCCCTGCAGAGGTTGGCTGCTGAGAAGTCAGCCCCTTAAGGGAATTCCATTCAGTTCTCCCTTGCAAAAGAAATCGCAATGACGTGGGAAGTGTGTAAATGGTAAACAGGACGGAGAATTATACAAGAGCATACAAGTCAGCTCTAAGTGAAAGCAAGGAAGTACAAAGAACAAAGTCTGACATTCCCTGAACGGAACTTCTATCCTATGGAGTGTCCTAATGTCACACAGCAACCAATGGAGAAAGGATCTGATTACAACATCATCAAAATTTTTAAAGAACATAAAGGAAAACGCAGATGAATTTTAAAAGCAACCTTTTATGCTGCAATCTTTTATCAGATGTCAGCCCTAAATGATAATACACTCAGTGGTAAAAGGGAAAATCCTGGGGAACCAGGGGAAACTGTAAAAACATTTGGACAGAAGACTGTCAAAACACTTCTTTCATCTGGACAGGAAAGCGTTAAAATACACTTAAGTTTCAAATTTACATGAACATTCAGCAAATTGCATTTAATGGGTTTTACAGGGCTCAAACTACAGTACCTTGATATGAAACAAAACAAAGAGAATAATGAGCAGCTAACCTCACCCTGGAATTAAAAGTTTAGTAGTTTAACAACAGGATCATACACCAATTTTCCCTCCAACTCCTAATTACTAAGCAATTATGATTAGAGGAATGTTCCCCTCTACTCAGCTGAGTTCAATACTAATCAGATTTTTCTAATTACCATGCACTTGAAACCACAGACATTAAACTGTAAATGTGAATGAAGAGAGAACTACCAGAGTAAAGATTTATTCTGAAGCGCTACAATGTTACTCATGCTGTTTTGACAACTTTCATGATAAAGGTCAATAACTAGTAGACTAATAAACAGACCATGAGAAAGTTTGTGGCTCCATCACAAGAACAAAAATTAGAAGCTAAGGAAAAAAAAAAAAAGAATCATGCTGCTGCCTCAGAAGTAAACGTTAAATAGAAAAAAAGTTAATTTATTCTAGAATAGATTACTTATAGCAGCCACTTTTCCAGGCCAGCCAAATCATATGAACTGAAAATCCACTTCAGTAAAATTTTTTGCGTTTCAAATAATACTGAAGAACAATGCTTAAGTCAGACCTTTTATGCTTCAAAACATTCAGTCATATTTCAGGAATATCCACTCAGGTATTCAACCGATCAAAGAATCATATTTGGCTGGTATAGATAAGAGAATTTGGACTTAAGGTGTGAAACTCATTTTTCTCTTATTGTTTGTAACTAACATATTACGAAGACCAAAAACATGGCACTGGTAATAAGATAGTATACAAACAGAAATACTCCAACATTAATGCAGGCACCATGTGAACCCCTCAAAAACCAAATTTCATAGTCTTGATATTTTTAATCAAATAAACCTGAATTAATTCTGTATTTGTCCTTATTAAGCGTCCAGCGATTTAGCTTCCTCCCCTCAAAAAAAAAAAAAAAAAAAAAAAAAACACTAAACATTTAACAACTTTTAAACTTCCACTGCGTTGTCTCTACTCACAACAAAACACTTATAATTATTTCTTTTGGAATCTTTTTTTTTGGAAAAAAAGATTATTTTTTTTTTTTTTTGGAAAATTTTGTTTCAAAAGGATTATTATCTTAGGAAATATTTAAAACACTTCGAGAGAAAGTTCCTGATTCAGACCGCACCCCCTTCGACCTGCCTAGTAACATTTCCTCGGGGTCATCTCAAAGCGTTAGCTTTCCTTTCTCTCGGAATCGCGCAAGTAGAACGTCAGCCGACACCACGCAGGCACGGAGCTGGAAGCGTTAATAAGTATCGCGTATTTTCGAGAGAAGGGCAGGAAAGTGCCCTTCACTCCACGTAGGCCACGGTCAGGGCCACAAAATGAAAAAGGGAGGCCGAACCCTCATCCTACTCTAGGTGTTAGGCCACGGGGGTGGCCAGGAGGCCTCAAGGGGTTAAACCCTTGAGGAGGTGAAAGGCCACAAAAGAAAAGGAGGTGAAAGGCCACAAAAGGAAATTCAGGAGCTAGCTTAAGATCAATGCGGAAGGAGGACTATTCCGTTAAGAGGCTGCTAGTAATGACAAAGAAATAGAAAAAGAACGGTTAGGTCTCAGGAGGAGCCAGAGTCGGCAGGGGATGCGATGGCGGATTCCAGCAAAACCGAGCAGTTGTCCTTCAGGAAATGGGGGAGGGTAGGCGAGGAGGCCGCGGAGCGCGGGGGCGAAGACGGCCGGGGCTGGCCGCCAAGGGCCGGGGCCCCGAGCGCCGCGGAATGGGGGGAACGCACGCAGGCGGGGGGCGAGGGGCGGCCGGAGCCCCGTGCGGGAACTGACGCCCGAAGACCACGGGGCCTCAGGGGTGCAAACTCCGAGTCGGGGGCGCGGCCAGGGGCGCGAGGCCTACAAGAGGCCCCAGGCCGGCCGGGGAGGGGCAGGGGGTGCGGCCGTCCCCCTGCAGGTCGCGCCCCGTGACGCCATCTTGGATAGGTCCAACGTCCCCAAACGGGCGGCGAGGCGAAGCAGCTCACTGCGCGGGATCACCAGAAGACCCCACTCACCTGGGGACGGGCAGCGGCGGACACGGGGGTGCAGGTGCGAGGCTGCGTCGTGCCCAGCTTCCTCAGCGCTTCGCTTCCAGCCCGGCACCACTCTGCGATAGCGGCTAGGCGACGGCTCCACCGGAAACGACCTGGCCGCGGCCAATCAGCACTCGGCTGCTGACGTCAATGCGCCTCGCTCTGGCCAGAGCCGTCGCCTTGGCAACCTTAAAGGCTCAGCGGGCCTAGTTTCTCCCACGCGGGTCTCTGAAGGATCTTCCGTCACCCCCCTTCACTGTACAATCGTTCGCCGTCTGGCATTATTTTCATTTTACCTCGTCCCTCATCCACTCTCCTTTCCTCAATCCTGCCTCCTCCGTTTCCCACTCTCCCTAGCCTGGTTCTTTCCTCCTACCTGTTCACCTGCCACCCCTTACCTGTCCCTCTCTTGGTGTCTCAGGTGCTCCGTATTTCTTCTGCTCTTCGTTCCCTCTCTGCGCGGCTCCAGAGAGCTGCTCTCTCTTCTCGGCTTTGCTCCTCCGCTCCTCTCCGCACCCTTCTCTCTCCTGCCTCCCTCGAGGCCTCAGCCTTTTCTCCCTCCCTTCGCCCCCACCCCCGCCGACCCACGTGGGCGTCTTGGATGACAGGTGGGCGACTCCGCCCCGCAACCCCTGCAGGGAGGCGGACGCCTGACCGGAGTAGGGAGATTCCTGCAGTTTTCCAGACCCGGGAGGAGGCGGCGGCCCCGGCGAATCTGCAGCAGCTGCGGCGCGAGGCCGGGCGCGGGCGGAGGCCCAGGATGCGCACTCCGGGCCGCGCATCCTGTGCCCCGCCAGCGCCACGCCGGACTCCGGGCTCCGGCGGGCCATCCGGTCCAGGAAATCTGAGCCCTGCCAAGTCTCTGCTTGGACGATCCGGCTGCTCTCCCCTCCGGGGTGCTGTCGTCAGTGGAGGCCACACCGTCCCCATGGGCACAAGACACAGGAAGGGACTTTGTCAGGGTCCAAGAGGAGCCCCGAGTCCTTCTAGAACCTGAAATGCCCCCTTCATCACATCTGACCGCACAGGGTGAGACGTACAGAGCGTTCAGATGGTCCCAAACGCTCTGTGACCGCTCAAGAAAACTCCACTAATCAAGGGAAATTCAGAGAAAAGGCCACTTCTTTACTCCTTCCGTCATTTTTTGTTTGGTTTGTTTTGGTTTTGGATGTTTTTGCCAT
Source organism: Loris lydekkerianus (assembly GCA_963574355.1). Taxonomy (NCBI): domain Eukaryota; kingdom Metazoa; phylum Chordata; class Mammalia; order Primates; family Lorisidae; genus Loris; species Loris lydekkerianus. The sequence continues at coordinate 16,064 of CAUYPK010046497.1, forward strand.
CAGAATATCTGCTGGTGGAGGAAGAAAAGGGAGGCAGGGGACAGTTTTAAACATATTCAGCCACTAACTGAATAAAGAAGGCCCTTGGTGGACAGGTATCCAAAGGTCTGGCTGGGAGCAGCTGTAGTTGCCCCTGTATGGTTCTACGGCTGTACGTGTAAAATGCGTAACGGAAGTAACACTTAATTCAGAATACTCAGGGGAAGCATCAGAAAGACCAGGTAAGCCTATGGGTTGGGGGGGGAGGACGCAGGAGGGAAGTTTCTCCTTTCACCAACCCGCACACGTTCACCATTAGCCCTTCTCCAGGGACGAGCGGAAGGGAGGATTAAAGACAGAGCCTCAGTCATATCCGATGTCACTCTTGTCAGTACAAAGAAGGGCCGATAAACTAAACCCAAAGCTGGCAAGCAGGAGAGGGAATTCAATAGCATTGAGCAGGCCAGGTCCAGTTAAGGGAAGAAACCTCGCAGTCGGATAAATCTGAGTTTGGTTTCCGGCTCTGCCGTCTCCTATAATTGACTTGATCTCCGTGAGTCTCAAGTTTCCTCAACTGTAAAAGGATAAACAGGGCTGTATTAAAGTTAATTAGTAAAGATAATAACAGCAAACATATCTATAGCACTCGCTGTGTTCCTAGCACTGTTCTAAATGCTTGCCACGTGATAATTAATTCAATCCTCATAATAACTCTGGTTCCCAGATAGTATAGTTTAAGAAAGAGCATGAGACATGGTGAAAATAAGTGACTTGCCCAAGGCCACCCAGCTGGTGTAGCTCGAATCCAGACAGTGATCTTAATTACTCTCCCTTGCAGTCTATATATTAAAAAAAAAAAAAAAAAAAAAAAAAAAAAAAGTGTCCAGTACCTTGTGGGGCACATTAAAGAAATTTTCATTCACTTCCCACTTCTACCCCTTCGTAAAGCGGTGCCCAAACTACAAGGTTAAGTGTTGGTGATACTCTGTCCCACCATTAGCCTTACCTTCCTAAGGCAGTTATGACACTAAGAATAAGGAGACAAGTTGGTGACATTGAACTGAGCACTTAAGTGACAGCTGCTTCCTTTCTAAAGTAGAGCCATGTGTCCCCCATTCAGCTGCAGGCAGGCACCAGTCCAGAACAGGCCATTTCCTGTGTCCGTCATACTCAACCTTGTTCTGGCTGCCAAATCCTCATCTGCTGGGGCTTTACAAGAAAAAAAGGGAAATGGGCAGTGGATAGTTGAGCCTGGGGAGAGTTCACTGAGACAGCTGTTCTGAAAAACACAATAGCCTCTGCGCTTTCCAAATGGTGCAAATGCTCCTTCAGTGTCACCATGTTGCTGTGAGAATACCAACTTGTAAGCTACACTTCAAAAATGACAGCTGTTGCGCTGTACTTTGTATACAATTTCCCTTTTCCAGAAGGCTGGCCCTTAACGGAAAGGTCTGTTGGCCTTTCCTTGGGCCTGTGTTCTTGAGAAACTTAACAAAATGTGTTTCTAGGGGAGTGGGTTATGAGTAAATATTCCTCTTTAAAACAAATTTCCATAATTGCTGTTACAATGTTTGTGAAGCAATAGCAAACAAAATGTAAAAGCTTGGTGGTCCATTTAGTAAGCAGAAATAGAACTAAGAAAGCCGAAACATAAAAGAGAGAAATATTTAGCTGGCCCATATTTTTAGGTTTACTTATGCTTAAAGTTTCCATTGGTAAACCCAGATTGACATATTTTTGGTTTTCAGACTATCACCACCTACTTGTGATGTATTTATGATTTTGGGGGACCCAAAGTTATGACTTCAGACATAACCCAACTCCTGCAAACATCCAAATGCCCATAAGTCTTTCTATTTTTCTCAGTGGCAAATGTTCATTTAACCTGATTTGTATCTTAACCATTAATTGAAAACATTAACCAAGGAACCAGAAGAGTGGCAATCTTGGGTTTATTACTAAATATAGTATTCCAAGTAAAATATCTTCATCCAAAGCCAGACACGGTGGTTCACACCTGTAATCCTAGCACTCTGGGAGGCTGAGGCAGGTGGATTGCCTGAGCTTACAGGTTCGAGACCAGCCTGAGCCAGAGCAAGACCTTGTCTCTGAAAATAGCTGGGCATTGTAGGGGGCATCTGTAGTCCTAGATTCATGAGAGGCTGAGCTAAGAGAATCACACAGAGAATCAAGCTAAGCACAAGAGTTTGAGATTGCTGTGAGGTTTGACACCACAGCACTCCACCACTGGCAACAAAGTGAGACTCTTTCAAAAACAAAAAAAATCTTCATTCAAAACGTATCTTCATGCAATGTAGCATATTTAAATCCACAATGTTCAATAAGAGGGAACTATATTATTCAGAGTTTACCAGAGAAATAAAACCAATCGAATATGTACATATAGAGACTTATTTTAAGAAATTGGCTTACACAATTGTTAGGGCTGGTGAGTCCAAAGTCTTCAGGGCAGGGCTAAGGGAAGGTTAGACCCAAGGAAAAGTGATTGGGTAAGGTCCTGTCACATTAAGAATGGTAATATGCTTTATTCAAAGTTTACTGATTTAAATGCTAATCACATGAAGAAAAAAAAACCCTCCACAGCAACATCTAGACTGGTATTTGACCAAACACCGAGTAACCAAGTTGACACAAAATTATCACAAGCATAGAGCCAATCAACCCTACATATTTGAATGAATCTCTTCTAAAATGTTCTTCCTTTGAATACCAATCTCCTAGGCCTATGGTATTTTTAACTAAAGATAACCCTTTGTCAGTTGAACATGAATTTGAGGAATGGGTTGGTCACCTATGCACATCTTTAAGTGTGTCATGGTGATAGGATTATTGAATAGGACCAAGAACGTACTTTGTTTCTGTCAAACTGACAAAGCCAACAAATATTTGTTCATCTATATTGGTGATTATATGCCTATATATCTTCTAAACATTCTTAACTTTTCTCTTTGGCAGGGGAGTAGTCCTGGTCCCCTTTGAGTAGCTCATTAAAACAATTGGCTTTCTCCCTAGAAAGTATGTCCAGACATACACGCACAATATTTATCATCCTGCTTCCAGAAATTCACAGATCCTGAAATCCACTTATATATGGACTCCAGGTTCAGAATCCATTAAAAGGTGTTTCCAGATCATCCACCCCACAGGTACTAGGTGCCAGGGATGCAGAAAAGAATAAGCTGTGGCCTCAGTAAGTTTGCAGTCTCCAGGGATCAGCAAGAATATGGGTGTTTTCAATAGAGAGGCTCAACTAGAGGGCCGGGTTGGGGAATACATTGAAGACTGCCTAAAAGAGATGCCTGGGACATAATGGTGCCCAGTTACTTCTGCTTATTCTTTCAGATAGAAGAAACTGAAGGGCAAGAGAAAACATGGATGTCTAAAGAAAATATATTCCAAAAGGAAAACATGGGAGAGGGGTTGAGGCTGAAAGAGTAAGCAAAGACCTGATGCAGGAGGGTTGTGTGTTCTTTAGACCAAGATGAATGGTGATGTGATCTTTTATCTAGCACATTGTTTCCTGCTGAAGGTCAGATAGTAAATGCATCAGGCTTTGTAAGCTATCTGGTCACTGTGGCAACTTACTAGGCCATTGTACCACAAATATGCTCATAGACCATGAGTAAATGAATGGGTAGGGATGTGTTCCAATGAAAATTTATTTGATATTAACACTGAAATTTGAAATTGGCACAATTTTTTTAATTGATAGGCTTCATTTTTGGTGATCAGTTTTAAGCTTGCAAAAAATTTTAAGCAGAAAGTGCAGAGTTCCCAGATACCATCTTATTATCTCCCAAACATCATAGTTTTCCCTGTTATTAACATCTCATATTCCTAGGGTACATTACATTAGAGTTCGCTCTTTGTGTTTTACATTCTGCAAATTTTGGTAAAATGTATAATAGTATTTCTATCCACCTTACAGCATCCTATAGAAGAATTTCACTGCCCTAAATATCCCCTGTGCTCCACTGCTTATGCCTTTCTTCTTCCCAAGTCCCTTTTCCAGAAGGCCATATAGTTGAAATCACACGGTGTATTGCTTTTTCACACTATCACTTTTTTCACATTATTTCATAACTTGATAGCTATTTTCTATTACTGGTCAATATTACAGAGATATACCATAATTTTTTTAGCAATATCCACTAAAGGACATCTTGTTTGTCTCCAAAGTTTAGCAATTATGAATACAACTGCTAGCAATAAAATATATATAAGGCAAGTTTGTGTGGACAAAGTTTTAAACTCTTTTGAGTATAATAGCAAGAAGTTCAATTTCAGGATCATGTTGTCAGAGTACATTTAGCTTTGTAAGAAACTATGCAACTGTCTCCCAAAGTAGCTCTACCAACCAAAAAATTAATATAAAGGATCAATAAAATGAAAAGTTAGTTCTTCAAAAAAATAAACAAAATAGGTAAACCACTAGCTAGACAAACCAGGAAGAGAGAAGATCCAAACAAACATGATCAGAAATGAAAAGAGAGATGACTGATACCACAGAAACACAGAAACTCACAGAGTTATGAACAACCATTTACATATGCTCACAAACTAGAAAACCATATGACAATCTCAGTAGATGTGGGAAAAGTATTCGATAAATTCCAGCATCCTTCATGAGTAAAAACAAAAGATTCTCAAGACGCTCAGCATGGAAGGAACATACCTTAAAATAATAAAATCCCATATTTAACAAAGCCACAGCCAACATCGTGACAAGTAAAGTTTAAAGCATTCTGCCTGAGAACTGAAACAAGACGTGTCTCCACTGTCACCACTTCTATTCGGCATAGTACTAGAAGTCCTTCCAGAACAATCAGGCAAGAAGAAAAAGGGCATCCATATCAGGAAAGAGGAAGTCAAATTATCTCTTTGCCAATAATGTGATTTTCTATCTAGAAAATCCTAAAGACTACTCCAAAAAACTCCTAGATTCGATAAATGAATTCAGTAGTCTCAGGTTATGAAATCAGTGTACAAAAATCAGTAGCATTTCTAGATACCAACAATAACCAAGTTGAGAACCAAATCAAGAACTCAACCCCATTTACAACACCTGCAAAATAATCAAAATACCTAAGAATAAATTTAACCAAGGAAGTAAGAGATCACTACTAGGAGAACTATAAATCACTGATGAAAAAATTGTAGACAATACAAATGGAAAAACATCTCATACTCATGGTTCCGAAGAATCAATATTGTTAAGAAATGACCATACTGTCCAAAGCAATCTACAAATTCTATGTAATTACTATCAAAATACTAATGTCATTTTTCACAGAGTTGCAAAAAACAATTGTAAAATTTATAGGAAACAAAAAATAGCCCAAATAGCCAAACCAATCCTAAGCAAAAAGAACAAAATTGTAGGCATCACATTACCTAATTTCAAATTATACTACAAGGCTATAGTAACCAGAACAGCATGGCACTGGCACAAAACTGGATGTATTAATCCATATAATAGAATAGAGAACCCAGAAATAAGACCATATACTTACAACCAACTGGTCTTTGACAAAATAGAAACATACACTGGGAAAAAGGCACATTATTCAGTAAATGGTTATGGGAAAATTGGATAGTCACATATGGAAGAGTGAAACTGGATGCTTATCTGTCACCATGCACAAAGCTTCACTCAAGGTGTATTAAATACTTAAATGAAGACCTAACACTCAGAAAAAAATCTTAGAAGAAAACCTTGGAAAAACTTTTCTAGACACTGGCTTAGGCAAATAATTTATTACTAAGACCCCAAAGCAAATGCAACAAAAACAAATGACACTTAATTAAACTAAAAATCTTTGGCACAGCAAAAGAAATAATTAAAAGAGTAAATTGACAGCCTACAAAATAGGAGAAATTATTCAGAAACAATAACAAACGGCTAAGATTCAGAATTTATGAAACAACTCAGCAAGAAAACAAACAAAAATCCCTTGAAAAGTGGGCAAATGATACCAATGGGCACTTTTCCAAAAAAGGGATACAAGTGGCCAACACTCATATAAAAAGTGCTCAATCTTACACTTAGAGAAGCCCAAAGACTCAACCACAAGACTCCTGGAAGTCAGCAGAAATAAATCTGCATTCCAGACCAGCACCAGCGAGGGCTGCCCTCTGGCTTAGACTGGAGGTAACCAGTTGAGGTGTCCACTCAGGAGGTACTAAAGATGATACATTTGGGGCTGTGAACTACAACAAAATCTGAAGACCTCAGCTGACTGAACGCACCCCTTCCTGGCCAGTGGCATATCCTTTGTAACAATGAGATGCTAAATCGTTAACAGGCCTAAGGCTAAAGAGGACCAAGCTGAAGCCTCAGGGGCAGGTCAACAATGTACGAATAGATCACTTGAGTTTCACTAAAACATTCCAAGCCTCTTGAGAAAAACTTCATTTCTTTAACCAATTACAAATTAAAGAATCTTTAAACTTACCTATCACCTGTAACCCTCCCCACACACACACACTAAAAGTCCCACCTTTTCAGGTCAAACCATGTGTGCCCTCCATGTATTGACCTAGGGCCTTATGTGTAATTCCTACTCTGTAGGAATTCCACAAATAAATAAAACCGGACTGTAACCCAGCTCCTGGGGGTTCATTTTCTCAGGACCTCTTGAGGCCATGTGCTCTGGGCCAGTCACACACATTCAGCTCAGAATAAACTTCTTCATTTCAAGGAGTTTGTGTTATTTTCTGCTATCAAAGCACAGGCAGAGGGCACTAGAACTTCTGGTCTGATTTATTTTTAAAAGCTCATCTTTTAAAATATCTATTTTAATTGAACTTTATAATGAACACATGACATGAATACAGTGGTATACGGTTAGAATTCATAACTAAAACTCTTAGTCTGATGTGGGCCTAAAGGTTTTTAAAAAGTAGGATAAATATTAAAAAGTGCGGCTCCTTCTGCTCCAGACCATGGCCACCCTCTCTGAGCCTTGTTCTGAGGACTCCGTTGCCCACTCTGAGATTCTTGACTGTAACAACATAAAAGGAGAGCTTTCGCTGCTGCTTACTGGACTTCATGATGCAAGGAGTTTATAGCACTATTATTGTTTATTTATATTGCTCCCAACTGATTATAAGCTCCATGAAAGCTGGGATGAAACCATTAAATCTCTGTAACCTTTGGCCACAGAACATAGTAAGTGCTCATAAATAATTATTAAATCAATGGATAAGCGATTAGTTCCCCCTCACATTTATATCCATTTCCACTCCATATGCAAAGTCCTCGTGAGACAAAATGGGCTTCATGGTAACCTGAGTATTCAAGATGCTAGATAAATATAAATAAAAGCTAAGGCTGCTTCAGCACCTACTGATAAGTGGATACTGCCTCCACTAGTACACCGTAATTCTTCTTATCCATGACTTTATTTCTATTATTCCCTTTAGACTTCATTGAGCCATGGTATGCACTTGCAAGACTGATGGCATTTGAACCTTAAGGTTATTGAGATAGCTGCAATTTTTACTTGCTATCAAGGTCAGTTGTATGCAGGATAAAGTGACAATGGATGAAAATCCAGGTTGGAAAGAAGAGATTCACTGGATGGCAAGAACTAAGCCAGTGCAGGTGGCAGAGACCAGACCAGTCAGTGTGGGTAGTCAGAGAGGGCAAAGTTGGAAACTGAGAAGGAAGGCATGAGGCAGAACAGAAAAAGTCTATGAGACCGGAGGGGTTGGTCAATAAAATAATGAGGAAGTTAAAAAGGGGCCAATGACGCAGTCCAGGGCCAGAGCAACAGAGCAAAAGCTGGCAGAATGGTTTGGGTGACGTTGAAGGTCTACAAGCCTGAATATGAGTCCACCATGTGCAAAGCTTTTTAAGCACGTGCGCAACAAGGTCAGAGCTCACCATGTGTGGTGAGAAAAAGCAGGGACCTGTTAGTGCAAGAGGTGGCCTGGGACAGCAGAGTGGGCTTGCTCCAACCCCATCCATCAGGGGTAGAAGATGCCGTATCCAGATCCTTTAACTCCGCTTACTATAATCTGACCAATGACTGTTTGCTATTAGATTCTGACTTCAAATTTTCTAAGGATTTTTTAATGGGCAGCGTTTAATTTTAAGCCTAATTTTTTTTCTAACAAAAAGTTACATGTGCATAGTTCTAGAAATCTAGTGGTGCTAGAAGGGCTGCCGCTGAAGGCAGTTCCCTGCTCACTCTCCTCATTAAAAAAAAAAAAAAAATACCTGTGTAGGTATTTATTAATTTATAGCATTTACATATGCTGTATTGGTTTTCCTGAATGCAATATGAGAGTGTAGCACTTTTATAAGCCTGCCTCCTTCGTCCCTTTCTCTATAGTCTCCCCAAATATCAAAAATCTATGATTTAAATTTAGTATAGCATTTATATTTCAGGACTATGTATTATTCAATAACAATCCAAGTAGTAAAGTCTAATTATATTTTCTTTTTTGCATGATTTTTTGTTTCTCTAGAATCAATAATTAACTACTTTTTCTCATTTGCCTAGTTTCTATGTACCTGCCGTGAATTCTCTCCAAAATCTCTAACACAAAAAAGTAAAACTCATCTCAAGAACTTCCCAACATCAAGCACATCAGGTTATCAACAGTCCTATTTTTGTGCCCTGGAGGCTTCTTCTACAACCCTCATTCCGTCTCTCTGTTCCCACTTGGACGGGCTCTTTGCAGGGTCGCCTCTTAGCTCTTGTCGTGGGACCTTCTTTCATTATCAGTGGCTGGGGGGACTTCCTTTGCAAACACCCTTTGATATTATACCCCCAAATGTCAGGATCCCATGACATCCGCTTTCTAGGTCCACATCTTCTTTTTCCTGGAATACATTTGCAAGTGTTTTCTTGAGAAAAGAGATAGTCAAGATTAACTTCACAAATTCTTGTTCTTCTGACGAGTCATTATTCTACTTTCACACTGAATCTAGAAACCCCAGAAAGAAACCTGTCAAGCTGTCATGGTTGTTATTGAGAAAGCTAATGCTTTGTGATTACCAAGCCATAATATAACGAGCATTCTTCTTCCTCTGTGGAAACTTTTGGGATCTTTTCTCCAACTCTCTTAATTGAAACCTCATGTAATATTTCCCCCCCCACATCAGGTCTCAGACTTTAAGTTCTTCCTTCTCAAATGCTTATTAATTTTCAGGTTTATTTTTCTTTTCATTGCCAATTTTGTCCCCTAATTTTGAACTTTTTCTTTAGCTCCTATTTCCTTAGACATTTATGTTTTCGGCTTTACTTTCAACACCAACTTTGTGTTATAATTTCAGCTACCATATTTTTAATTTCCAAGTATTATATCTCATCTCTGATAGTCCTTTTTTTTATTTCAGATTCATATGAGGGTACAAACAATTGGGTTACAACATTTGCACAGGTCAGGTAAGGTCCCTGTTGTGGTTGTGTCTCACACCTAGGTGTGCCATATACCCTTACGTTGTGCCCATCAGGTGAGAGCTCACCAATCCCCATGCCTCCTCCCCTCTCCCCCAGCTTGAATTAAATTGAGATTTTCTCCTCTATGGGCATGTATGAGCCCATCTGCCAGCTTCATGTTAGTATTGAGTAGGTTGGATACTTCCTTTCTTATGATACTTCACTAAAGAGAACGTTCTCCAACTCCATCCAGGTTAATACAAAGGATGTGAAGTCTCCCTCTTTTCTTATGGTCTGACAGTCCTCTTTGACAGCACCCTGTTCTAGTTTCTCTGGATGCACTCCTCTCTCTCTCTGAGCATGTTTAATTTTCAAAAATTTTCTTTTGCCTTCTGCATTGTCTGTGTTTCTTCCAATATCTGCCCCAGGAGGAGGCAGGGGTTTATGCTGCAGACACTCTCCCCCTCCCATCGCTAGTTTGGGGCCCCTCTGACACTACATTAAATGGCTGGTGAGTCTCACCTGTCATTCACCCTGTGCAGTGAAGTACCAGGATGCTGACTGTGTCTGTGGTGTGTTATTTGACCCATGAATGGATTAATGAATTGTGGTATATGTACACCATGGAATGAATATCATTCAGGCGGTGGTGGGCTTGCTGACTGTGGGGCTTCACTAGAACAGAGAGCTTTGTGTCTCTCTGGAGCACTCCCAGATGTCAGTCTATGACCTTTTGGGCCACAGAACATGTAACTCAATTTCCCCATGAGGGATAAATGTCTGGTTGTTTGTGCTCTGGGAGTGGAGAGGAAGGTTAAGGGCAGGGTTCGATTTAATGATGCAGATTTCCACATCTTTCCTCTGTTTTTATTAAGAAGATTTGCCCCCGTTTTCTTTGGTGCCTCGTGTCTGGAGCACAAGGCCCCCACTTCCTGCTTGGGTAGACCAGGACAGTCACTACGGGGTCTGGAGAGGGCAGTGGGGCCTACGGGATCCTCACAGACGTCCAGCCGTGCCTCCAGCTCCCTGACCTTGTGCTGACTCCACTTCCTGCCCCTCCTCACTGCCAGCCATGAAGGAAGTGAACTTGGGATATGCTGAATTTCCCTCCTGGAGAAGGAAGAGGAGGAGGATGTGTTACCTCGGGTAATGCCTGTGAAAACGGCTGAGCACCGGGCTCACCCAGACCCTGCCTAACCGCACTCATCTCTGACGCATTCACCCCATGCAAGTTGTATTTAACTTACACTGGTTTTGAGCTCAGGGCCTCATGAAGCATAGATAACTCAAATGTCTCTTGACTGCTCTTGACCTAATAAAACACCATGGCCCCAAGGGAAAATATATTATTTTTCTAGTGTGGCAGTCAGTGTGTTAAGGAGGAGAATGCCTGGGACCCTGGGTAAGAACTGGGTAAGACGGTGAGACCAAGAGGATGGTCCCCTGGACTTCTAGAAGCCCCTAAGTTCATTATAATCTAATTCCCGTGTTAAAAGAAGTTCCCGCAGGTGCCCTGATGTTTGACAGTCACTGTGATTATGGACAGAAGTGACCATGAAAGAACAAGGAGAAAGTGACGTTTCAGTTCTGAGTTCTCTACCTATTCCCAGAAAAGAACGAATGTTCCATCCTCTGCTTTTCTTATTTCTTTCTTTTTTTTTTTATTATTAAATCATAGCTGTGTACATTAATGCAATCACGGGGCACCATACACTGGTTTTATAGACCATTTGACATATTTTCATCACACAGGTTAACATAGTCTTCATGGTATTTTCTTAGCTATTGTGTTCAGACATTTACATTCTACATTTAGTAAGTTTCACCTGTACCCTTGTAAGATGCACCATAGGTGGTGTGGTCCCACCCATTACCCTCCCTCCTCCCATCCTCCCCTCTCCCTTCCCCTCCTTTGCTCCTTTCCCCATATTCATGTGCTACAATTGGGTTATAGCCTTCATATGAAAGCTATAAATTAGTTTCATAGTAGGACTGAGTACATTGGATACTTTTTCTTCCATTCTTGAGATACTTTGCTAAGAAGAATTTGTACTAGAATGTTTATTGCAGCCCTATTCATAATTGCTAAGTCATGGAGGAAGCCCAAGTGCCCATCGACCCACGAAAGGATTAATAAATTGTGGTATATGTACACCATGGAATATTAAGCAGCCTTAAAGAAAGATGGAGACTTTATCTCTTTCATGTTTACATGGATGGAGCTGGAACATATTCGTCTTAGCAAAGTACCACCTTCTGCTTTTAATACCTAGCCTCTCAGATACAAAAAATCCTGTATGTTAGCCCTCACCTCTCCCAAGGGGAGGTCCGTTTGCAAGCTATGCTCTTGCTTCTTCATTCCTCTGCCAACTGAACAAGGTTCTGACCTGCCTGACAGTCCCTTTCAGTTTCATGTGTTGGCTTCACAATGCTGAATTGGAGAGAATTCCAGCTGCTGGGGGGAGAATCTGATTATCTCGGTAACTAACAGAGGGAGGTCACAGTCCCATGGTGTACCCTTCACCCTTTAACCCACCAGCGCCTTGGCCCCAAATCCATCTAAACTCCTTAGGATCCCCAGACCCAAACTCTCTAGGAGGTGATTTAGTGGCCTCAAGATTAAAAACTCCTCTGCTGCAACCTGTGTCTCAGGCATTGACTTGATATAGTGATAGTCCTGGGAGGGAGCAGGAGACGGTGGGTGTGGTGGGGGTTGACAGGACTGAGGTCCTGGGGCTGCTCTGGCCTCTCTGCCCCTGGAGGAGCTGCCCTTCACTGCCCCCACATGTAGGAAGTGGAATCAGATCTCAGGTTCCCATCCTGCCTCCACCACCTCCAGCCACTGGGTGACCTTCTTAATTTCAATTTTCCTGTTTGTTACAAATGGAATAACAACGGAACTTCTTTTTTAGGGTGTGGTGAGAATCATGAGATGCACTTAAGCAGAATGCTGGGCACCAAACAAATATTCAACAAAAGTTATGAATCACTGCTAAACTGACGGCTTGGCAGGGGTGGGGTGGGGTGGAAAAGGAGCCTCTGTCCTTTAAATGTGTGAACAGTAAGATAGCAAACCCTGACGCTCTTCTCTTGAGCTTGCTTGCCACCGGGATTCTTTCTCTAAAAAAAATTATGAATCGGCAATTAGTAAGTACATAAATCTATGGGGTGCAAAGTGATGTCACGATTTCTGAATACAGAGTAGAATAATTAAATCAACATATGCAACCCATCCATCTCCTCAAATACGTAACTTTTTTTGTGGTGAGAATATTTGCAATTTACTTTCTTAGCAATATTGAAATATACAATTCTCTATTATTAACTCTATTTACAACGCTGTACAATAGAACTAAGAATAAATTCCTCCTTTCTGAGGTTTGTACCCTCTGACCACGTCCCCCTCTTCCCATTCGGCTCACCCCCCAGCCTCTACAGCCACCCTCCCATGCACTGCTGCTGAGTTCCAGTCCACATATAAGTGAAGACGGGCGGTCTCTGTCCTTCTGTGCCTGGCTGATTTCACCGAGCACAATGTCCTCCCGCTCCATCCAGGGGAGCAGTGAACACCTGGGTCTGCTTTTTGTCGTCTTTATCTCTCTCATTCTTCTGCTTCTCCTGGAGGAGCTTTCAAAACTATGTGCCTCCTGTTGTTTTTAATCTCCTCCCCGACTTTTATTTTTTTGAGACAGAATCTCACTCTGTGGGCCCAGGTAGAGTGTCATGGTGTCAACCTAGCTCTCAGCAACCTCAAACTCCTGGGCTCAAGTGACCCTCCTGCTGCCTCAGGACTACAGATGCCACAACACCCAGCTAATTTTTCTACTTTTAGCAGAGACAGGATCTTGCTCTTGCTCAGGCTGGTCCCAAACTCCTGAGTTCAAGGGATCCTTTTGCCTCTGCTTGCCAGACGGTTAGGATTACAGGTGTGAGCCACTGTGCCTGGGCTAGAAAACTTTTTAAAATTCTATTCAGGACACCCAAATAGGAGCTAATGTGGAGTATACTTTTGTAGAGTAGCCATTTAAGTAAAAATCTGATGAAAGAGGCCATGCCTGGACACCTGAGAAGGTGGAGTTACCCAGACCACAGACATAATTTCATCTGTACAGAGGTTTGCCAGATAACCGCAGAACAGAGCCAGTGGTAGGAAGTCGAGGCAGGCTCCAGAGTGGGCAGGGTCTGTCTGCTCCTATTCCTTGGCGGGGGAGAGGGGATGGTTGGAGAGGCCTTGCCTTTGGCTGGCAAGGACAGTGTCACCTTGAGGCACACATTGGGTGACACAAAGGGTCTTGTCCCTCCAGCAGATTCAGCCATTTCTTCAGGGCACCAAATGGCCAGGTGTCTGGTCCACACCCCGAAGCACATCTAGAGCTTCAGCTTGAAAGGGCAGGCACTTTCCAGTGTAAATACCAGCTCTGAAGAGGCTAATTACTTTGAAAATGATTAGAGACCCAAAGGTTAGAGATTTGAGGATTCCTTACAGGGGGCCTTCTATTGTTTACTATGGGCTGGGCTCTATTGACAGCAATAAACCAGATGGCTTCATTTGCATGTAGATTTGTCTATTTGTCAAGATTTCCTAACTGGTAGAAAAAAAATTGCTTCTTTAATTAAACCTTTTCTGTAGGCTCAGGTTAGGTGAGAGGAGCTTTGTTTAGCTCTGAGCCTTAGTCCACAGGCCGAGATGAACTCCGGGTGGGGCTGCTCTAGGTGCTGCCCGGGGGCTGGGGGCAGCTGGTCTCTCAGTGTGTGTCATCCTCCCCAGCATGCCTGTCCCACTGCCTTGCCCTGAAGGGATGATGTTACTTTCAGGAAGAGTCAAGAACACAAGCTATTTCATCCCCAGTCTCTGTGTGACTTGATTCCTTCCGGCTAGAGTCTGGCTGATGTCCCACAGAGAGAAAGAATATGAAACTCTGAAGGTCTTGATGCCAGGGTGCTTTCTGCTCTGCTGTGAGCTGAGCCTCAGCCAGGTCCTGGAGGGAAGTGATAAAATGCGCTTGTTTCTAGTTAGCTGTGGAAATGATCGTGTGTTGAACCCATTAATGGAGCATTTAAATATAAACGGTGCTTACGAGGTAAGTTTAGTTGGAATGCTTGAAACACTTCTGCATGTACCTTCGTGTGTGGAGGGTGGGGAGCGAGTCTAAATTTTCTCCTAAAGCGCCTGCAGGCAGGGAGGGTGTCCAACTTTTTTTTTTTTTTTTCTCCTCCGCTACATCTTGGGTAGCTGATAAGAAAAAAAAAAAAAAAAGAAAGAAAGAAAAAGAAAAGGTCTGTGCATACTTTTGGTGATATCTGATACCACACATAAGCAACAAAGTCCTCACAAAATTTGCATGCACCTGTGGGTTGCAGACTCTGCAAATTAGGTCCCTAAATTTTCTCCAACTCTCTCATTGGGGGCATTATTTATGCCTGAGTAATCCTAGCTATATATTGGGACCCAAAGTTAATAAAGTTTTTGATTTAGTCAACATAAAACCCTGCAACATTTCCTGCATTTAGAGATTATAGCACAAATTTATATCCACTGCATGCGGGTCCATGTTGACACTAGTTCACAGGCAGCCAGAACACTGAAGTTCAAGAGCGTGTCTCTGGGAGCTGCCCACCTTTGAACTCCTCTTTGCCCCACAGATGAATACTTCCCTTTCTTTTCCTGAGCAATTTCACCCATTTCATGACTTTGAGTACTAACCATTTGTTAACAATGCCCAAATCCATGCATACAGTTAGAGCTCTACCAAGAGTCACCAAGGTCAAGCCGTCTAGCAAGAAATGGCTATGTTACATGTACAAGAGACCGAACTCTGCATGTTGGAGGCAAACATAACTTTTCTTCCCAATTTACTTGTCATATTCTCCATTTCAGAAAGTGGGGCTTTTCCCGCTCCACATTTCAGGACAGAAACCCGGGAGTGGTTTCTCAAGGTCAGTCAGTCCCCAGAGCTGATAACTGTACCTGCTCCATGGTCCCCCTCCCGCCCTGCCTTCCCCTCCCCCTCCCCCAGTCCCCCGCCCTCCATTCCTTCCGTGGCTCTGGCCAGCGTCTCCCGCCTGGATTCCGCAGCAACCTACTAACTTGGTTCTCCCTCTAATGCTGTTCATCATAAATCCGTGCTTCCCTAAGCCAGCAGAGAAATCCATCCAAACTGCAAAACTGACCCTTTCCCTCTCTGTAGCAAATCATCATCATTTCAAACAGTCTTGAACATACAGTAGTGTAAGCTCTGGGCCTACTCAGCCCAGGCCTCCCGTCCCAGCCTCCTTTCTCCTCCCTGGGCTCACGGGTGGGCTCCAGTAACAGCAGGCAGCCACCTCGTCCCACCCGGCAGTGCTGGGAGTGGACCTCATCTTCATCCACATGGCTTCTTGGCAGATGGTCTGTTTCTCCACCTTCCTCTCCTTCCCTCTCTCAACTCACACACCTGATCTGATGCCTACTCATTCTTTAAGGCTCGGTTCTGTTCAGGTGCCACCTCCCTGGGCTGGGTGTGACACCCTCTCCCCGTGTGCCTAGGACATTCTGCATGTGTCATTGCCTCTGACTTACTATATGGTTATACTTACCTTCATGTGACCTGTCCTCTGCTAGGCTGTGAATTTCAGAGAGCAGAGATTATGCTTTCTATATCTTTCTAACAGTAATACTTTGCCTGATACACAGGGGTGCAATATGTGATTCTTGCCCAAATGAAAAAAAACATAGCTTTTTAAAAAAAATTCAAACCATTGGTAATTTCACTACCAGTCATTGTCATGGCTGGACTGGCCCACCCACAAAGCTTCTCTAGGGTCAGCGTTATTTAGATGGGCTTTTGGGCACATCCACCATTTCCCTCCTCAGAGACTGGACATATGGGTCACCTTCAAGGGGTCCTCATCAGGTCTGCCTTTACCAGGTCTCTTTTTGGCATCTACTTTCTGTTACCCTTTTCTCTCTTTGTATAATTGTAATTCATGGTTAATGGCAGTAAGTCCCCACGCTATCGTCTTCCCTGTTGTAAGGAGTGTGGTCACGGTTGAATCCTAAGCCTGCAGTGCATTTAGCCACACTCAGGCTCTGTGCAGAGAAGGAACGCTGTAATGGGAGGCGGCGTTTATATATTGATAGACTACAAAATCTCCAGAGCCTCACAGCCATAGAAAAACAGATTTTATATCAAATCCATTACGTGAGTAAAATGTGGAAAAAAGCCACCCATTTCAGCAGAATGACGGATGCGAAGCTCAGAAACTGCTCTATACGCGGAGTAATGCATTGATATGATCCACGCAATTATGTTATACAAATCAGAGTTTCCTTTTTGCTCTCTTTTCATTACAGGGAATAAAAAGATTCACACGTCCTATCCATAAAAACTGTTATTTTCTTACTGAAACAGTCACACAGTGCCCATATCTCCAGTGGGTGGGACCAGGAAAGCAGGGAGGTGACCCACAGGGCACCGAGCAGGAGTGAGGAGATGGCTGCAATCTTTTAAAACCTCAGTTTCTTTATTTGCAAATTAGAAAAATAATTCCTTCTTCACGAGGCAGTTGTAAGGATTTAAAGCAACAGCATCGTACTGATGCATTCTGGAATATGAAAGACCTGAAAAAAGGCAGAAAAATTCCCTTTGCCTATACTTATTATTAATAATAGAAAAATAACAACGACTTCTATGTATGCAGGAGTGAAATAGTGGGTTGTAATTTTTACAAAGCATGCTCCAGTTTCTTTAGAACTCCTACCAACTTAAGAACAAGGGCCCATGTTTGAAAGCAGGCCTGATACCAATTCTATCTAACTGCTAAGTGAAAATAATTTCTAACATAAAAATAAATAGTACATCAACACAGAAACAGATGCTCAGACTTAAAGGATAAAACAAACACATTTGGGAAGGAGTCCATTCTACAATTACCCTCCTTTGTGTTTTTTTGGTGGGGGCGGAGGAAGCAGCACAGCTCCAACACCCTGAGAGGAGGTTGTGAGCACTCTGGGCTAAGAATTGAGGACACATGCTGGTCTGTGATTATGTAAGGCTAAGAGAAGTTTTACAACTTTGTGTTACGTAATTAAACATAACGTGAATGACATGCTACCCACCACGTTGATTGAGAACCATGTTAATTTCAAGGGAATTTGAAAATGTGTAGCAGGTCAGGACAGACTCTTGAGTGGTGCATTGAATAGCGTGTTTGTCAGAAGACGCTGTGGAGTGGATACTTATCAGAGCACTGCAGACTCCCGAAGGCTTGTGCAAACTGCCCCGAGGGTCCGGTGGGCCAGTACATGAAAGGTTCTCACTGCGTGAAGAGGGACAGCTACAAAATGGTATAGAACTTCACTCCATGTTAATTGAGCGTCATGTGGATAATAAAATATTAAAAAATCATGGCAATGAAATTCAGGATGGCATGCCCATGAATAATTTGACCTGCATTTCCTGTTTGTTGTAGATAGAGGTTGCCTTTGAAGTGATGAAGAACAGTGGGGAAGACGGCTGAGATCAGAGTCCAGCTGTTTGGAAATCTCAATATTTTTAAAAGCGAAAGGAGATGATAACACAAAGCAAAACTTCAGGTTTCCACAGCCTCAGCATGGGGCTGCGGGTCATGCTAATTTGAAACTGAGTAGTAGGTGGGGGCATAATCTGGGTTTTGAAAACAATTATTTCTGACAGTCTGGCAGCCACCCAGAGAGCACAGTAGCTTTGAAATATGTTGCATTCTGACCTTTTCCTGGGCTGGAGGCTCCAGAGAAAAAACCAGGTCTCTAAAATGCAGCTTGGAAGGTTCACAGCCGAAGCACTGAATGGATTCTGACGGAACCAGTCTCACGTTTCACTTCTGCAAAACTTTATGGGAAGTTTATGGGGATTTATTGTTTCAAGAACAGAAGGACATTTACCTACAGATGCAGGGGAATAAATTTCAAGTACATTTAGTATTGGAGAATGGGCACTTTATTGCTGATTTCAATCCACTCGACTTTCTCCTTAATCTTCCACCTTCTACCTGGAGTAGAACATGACACACACACACAGAAACACACACACACCCCTTTTTAGTTTGGGACTTCAATGGTTTGGGTGATTTGTAAAAGTTTAAAGCATTTTTAATTGCAAAAAACTTAAAAAAATTACAGTGTGTCAATCTATTATGGTATATGTCTGAATAAAAGTATATTTATTCAAATAAAAAAGGTAAAGCAAAGTAGCATAAACCATAACATAGAGCTATGTATATAAAATGCCAGTTGTATATTGTTTCTTTTTCTTTTTCTTTCTTTTTTTTTTTTTTTTAGATGGCGTCTCACTCTGTCTCCCTTAGTAGAGTGCTGAATGGCTCACAGCAATCTCAAACTCTTGGGCTCAAGCGATCCTTTTACCTCAGCCTCACAAGTAGCTGGGACTACAGGCGCCTGCCATGTTGCCCGGCTGTTTTTTCTGTTTTTATTAGAGATGGGGTCTTGCTCTTGCTCATCTAGTCTTGAACTCCTGAGTTCAAGCCATCCACCGGCCTCAGCTTCCCAGAGTGCTAGGATTACAGGTGTGAGCCACCACACCTGGCTAATTGTATATTGTTAAATGGTGGCTATTTTCAGAATAACATATGTAGCACATGTGTGTATATACAGTCCAACATGCATAATACACACCCCACACACACACTCACACACATATGTCCTTGTTTAAACCCAAGTCTAGAAGTCACCTCCAATTGAACACTGGTTGCCTCTGTGGATAATAGTGGCTATCACACTGGGAAGGACCTAGGTAATTTTATTTATTTATTTTTTCTATGGGAGCAAAGGGAAAGGAAAGAGGAAGGTGGAGGGCAGGCAAGAGCTTAAGAAGACTTCAGGAGAGGGATTTGAAGGGCAGGGTTCAGGATGGGGCCAGGTGTGACTGCAGCACAGCACAGAGGCCTGGGGCATGAGGACAGGTTGAGGGAATTTCCTTGTGTGCTAGGAAGCAAAGGGCCTTTGATGCTCCTTGTGAGATAAAAATAAAGGTTAGATCCCCCCATTACTTTTGGTTATTGGATTGTAATACCAAAGAGAAAAGTCGATCCTGGCACTATGCAGATGAGGGTAGAGAGGCCTCAGCTTCTTCCCTGGGGTTAAAGGTCCACAGACCTCTCCCCAACCTGTGGTAAAAAGGGGCATTCTCACTTGTGCCATGAAAGAATAAGGTTTCTGAGGCTGTGCCGTTTGCAGGGGAGGCCTAGATGCTACTGAGGCCTTCCAACACTCTACCAGAGGTCCTCAAACTATGGCCCACGGGCCACATGAGGTGGTGTGATTGTATTTGTTCCCGTTTTGTTTTTTTACTTCAAAATATGTGCAGTGTGCATAGGAATTTGTTCATAGTTTTTTTTTTTTTTTTTAAACTATAGTCCAGCCCTCCAACGGTCTGAGGGACAGTGAACTGGCCCCCTGTCTAAAAAGTTTGAGGAGCCCTGCGTCCGTGCCCAAGGAACAAGCAGATGATGAGGCCATCAGCTCGGGTTTTCTTCTTACACTGAATTTTCACTGGCCATAAGCCAATTTTTCTTCTCCAGGACCTATTCTGTTAAGATCCTGGATTTCATAGACTCATTATTAGAAGCTAAGATGTATTGAATCTTTCCCATGTTCCGAGCAGTGTCTTAATACAGGTGTTTTTCAGTTCTCACATCACTTCAAGTACTATTATTATCTCCACTTTTCATATGAGGAAACTGAGGTATCGAAGGTTTTATGTGAGCACTTAGAGTTGTATTATTGTAAACCTAGATTTCCTGGCTTCAGTAGCCACTCTTTCCATAAAAACTGCTATCACTCTTTTTTGGTATAGCAGGTCTCCCCTCCTGCCTCACTGTCCCAGACTGTTCTGATAGTGTCAACCCTTAAGACATTCCTACGGCACTGAGGGCAAACAGACACTGGAGGCTGATGCAGATACGTTATCCTGAGCTGGACTCAAACTCAAACTCCCCGTCTCCTACTGTTTCAGCCTCCCTCGTAGCTGGGACGACCCACAGGTAGCACCCCCTGCCCAGCCGAGACCGCCTTATTCTGTCTCTGCCTCTCTATCGTCTTATCCCGTTCTCCCCTTTGTTCAGTAGGCTTCAGTCACACCAGCCTGTTTTCTGTTCCTCAAAGTACCAAGCCTGTTCCAGCTTCAGGATCTGGTCTATTTTTTTGCCTGGAACGTTTCCTACATGTCTCTGTCGGGCCAGCTTCCTCCTGTCACTCACAAGGAGTTTCCTCCCCCAGCCAATGCCAACTACTCCGAGAAGTGAAGCATTCCACCTGAAGTCACCCTCAGTCATTCTCCGTCAATTTAGTCTTTATACCACGTCTCACTGTCTAAAACGTCCACTCACTTTAAAGGTTTACTTGTGTACTGCTTGCTCACCCTGAACTTGGATAAAAAGTCTACGCGCATAACCTCTGCACCTGTTTTGTTCTTTGCTGTGTTTCTGACACCTTGCCCTGGCAATGTATGCAGTAGGCATTCACTAAGTATGGTGGAATGGACCAAACACACCCCGTGAGCCCATCAGTTTGGGAGCTGTGCATTATGCACTCTTCACAGCTAAGGACAACTTCTAAAGGCCAATGCCTACCCAGAGACACAGCCACTGCCAACAAAATCAAGCCTCGTCGTTATCAATATATCAGTAAGGTTTCCTGAAGTCATTTAGGAAGAGTAGCTTAAAAATGATCTCATCTGACAAAATACTCAAGATATTTTTATTAATTCTTTTGTTCTGAAGTCTCCGATATGCCTTGTCAAACTGTTAATTTTTTTCCAAATGACAGTGAGCTGAGTTTAAACTACTTATTTTCTGGTTGCATGAGACACAGGGAAGAAGTTTCACCTCAAGCAGCCTTGAGGTGAAAAGCTCGAGATAGAGGTCAGTGGTTCCACAGTGGCTGTGATGATTCGGCTTTCCAATGTCCTGTCCTCTTAAAGAACTTGTCTTCAAGTGTCCAGTGGAGGCTGAAGATCAGGTTTTCATGCACTAAGTGGAAAGGGTTCCATTTTCCCATATAAACAGAAGTTTGTGCCATAATATGTCACAAAGACAAGTGAAGATCGTGGGACTAACAGTAGATCTTTAGTTTGCAACCCTATGCCCATTACTTAGAGCACAGATTTGGCCGGGAGAGGGGATCCTCCAGCTCTGTTATCTTTACAGGGCTTTATGTTAAAAGAAGGGCAGGCATTGGACCTGACTCATCCAATACCTCTCCCAGACTTGCCTTTCCTCTACTGTGAGATTGGCTAATGATTACTTTCGTCCTAGTAACTGATATTGAGATCTTCATCTGTCCCAGTAGGGAAGCTCTTTTTTGTTGTTGTTAAGATACACTATTTAATTTTTTAAATTATGTATTAAATCATAACTGTGTACATTAATGCATTTATGGGGTACAACATACTGATTTGATACACAACACAGAATGCTTACATCTAACTGATCAACACCACTGTCTTCTTGCTTACTTATTTATTGTGGTAAAAACATTCATACCCTATTCTTAATAGTATAAAAATCTATCATTGCATTATGCACATTAGGTGGCTCTCCCCCCAAACCCTTCCTCCCCCTTTCCCTCCCCGCTTTTTCCTCTTCCCTCCTTTCTGGACTATAGTTCTGTTTTATCATTCCTATGAATGTGTAGGTGATGATATACTGATTTCATAGTAGTACTGAATGCATTGGATACTTTTTCCCCCTATTCTTGAGATACTTTACTAAGAAGAGCTAGAACATATTCTTCTTAGTAAAGTATCTCAAGACTAGGGAAGCTCTTTCATCCAGGACAGGGCCTTGGGGGAGGTGTGTGTCCCAATGTCTGAGTCCTTCAGATCTGGTTGCCTCCAGAGCACAGGTTCTTGTACAGAGGAACCACCCACTGGTGAGTCTTCAGGAATGCGAGGAAGAGAGGTTGGTTTCAATGCTCTTCTGTCTCCCGATCTCCCTGGTGAGACTTTAGTTTCACTTCATCCACCCTGCTCACAGCTACTTATCAATCACACTTACGAAAAGTGGTGGCGGATAACGGCTTAGCGATTACTCACTCCTGTTTTTCTTTTCTTTTTTTCTTTTTTTAATTGTTGGGGATTCATTGAAGGTACAAAGAGCCAGATTACATTGATTGCATTTTGTAGGTAAAGTCCCTCTTATAATTGTGCCCCATCCCCAAATGGGGTGTCACAAAAGGGGTGACCCCCCAACTCCCGTCTTCTTCCCTTTCTCTCTGCTCTCCCCTGTTCCCACCCCCACTGTGTACGAGGTCATTAATTCATTAATGTCCTCACATCAGAATTGAGTACATAGGATTCTTGCTTCTCCATTCTTGTGATGCTTTACTAAGAAAAATGTGTTCTGCTTCCATCCAGGTTAATACAGAAGATGTAAAGTCTCCATCTTTTTTAATGGCTGAATAGTATTCCATGGTCTACATACACCACAACTTGTTAATCCATTCCTGGGTTGGTGGACCTTTTGGCTGTCTCCACATTTTGGCGATTGTAAATTGAGCTGCAATAAACAGTCTAGTGCAAGTGTCCTTATGGTAAAAGGATTTTTTTTTTTCTTCTGTGTAGATGCCCAGTAATGGGACTGCAGGATCAAATGGGAGGTCTAGTTATCACTCTTGGTTTTAAAAATTTATTTTCATAAAAGATTCCTGAAAGTGGAAATGCCTTTAAGATCCAAATTAGTCTCTAATATCATGATTTCAAGAATCAGCACAGAATGAAGGTAAATATTTCAATATCCACAGTCCACATCTTCACTTATACTAATTATCACCTGTTGTTAGCTTGCCGCCACGCTCTGTGATTCACTCTGCTATCCACACATCCATATAGAAATGTGCACTTTAAGAATCTTGATGAGAGAGACATTGTTAGAACAACATAGTGGAACATAAACAATTCTAATTTAGACACTCATGGAAAGCCCTGTACAGGTAAATTTCCCAAGTTTACCTGTGACAATGAATTTGGACATCGATGTTTTTTATGCTTGAGAAAGGTGAAGTATAAGTTGGAAAAACATGTTATAAAAAAACAACGCAGAGCAACTCTCCACTACCTGTGACAAAAGGTCAAAAGTATTTCACGACTTTTTCTTTGATAACAAACGTAAAAATCTCTCTCTTTGAAGAAAATGCATGGATGCATGGGAAATTATCCTCCCGCTTGACTGCACATGCTTGGGGAACTATAAAGTGTTCCACTGTGAATTTGTCAGGACACTCAGAGCAGGAAGGGAGAGCGTTGTTTATGGAAATAGTTTGGAAGGTGAGAAACTAGACCTGATTAGTTTTCACAAAGGCTCATAATTCCGTGAAGGATTGGTTACTCTGAGTAAAAACGTAGCATTCCCTTCAGATTATTTTTCCCTGGTGGTGCTCTTTTTTTTAGCAAACTACCAATCAGTGGCTCACAAGGTGTGGGGAGTATTAGGATCATCTGCAGCGGGGACAGCTGCAAAGACAGCTCTCTAAGCTGCACCCCCCCCATTTCAAATGACTCCGCAGGGCCCAGGAATCTGTCCTTTTTAACGAGCATCTCCACTGCTTCGGACGCAGGTGGTCTTTTCTGCAGAAGCTTCGCTAACACCGTTTTGGAGTCTATGTTCTCTTCAGATTGCTTATTAGAAGCCAGGCTAATTTTGAAGCACCGGTTATTTCAAACTCTAGGAAGGGTAAACATGACATTCATCCCCGTTGCTGGTGCAGCCAGACCAGAGGCTTTCTGCAGAGCTGGACAGCCTGCCAAGGCATCGGACCTGTGCCAGAGTCAGTCTTCTACACGCAGGGCGAGCTTGGCCAGCCCTGCAGACGCCGAGCGGTGCGGGCGCATTAGCTTTGATGCAGAAGGACATTGCCTCCTTCGCCAGGGATGGCTTCACACCGGGAGCCAAACTGGCTTTTCTGGGGGCCTCCGGAGAACTGGACTTTGAGTCTGGTCCACGGTCGGGAGGGAGGAACTCAGAGGCTCTGCGCGCAGTCTGCACCCTGGACGTCCCTGCTGCTTCACTCGAGCTCAGCTTTCAGGGCGTCATTCCTCCTGGTTCTCTTCCTGCCCCTTGACTCTGCCCATTTCATGGGTCCCACTGCCTTTGACTACCGCCTGGGTATTTATGGCTTGAGTAATAGGCGAGGAGGAGGGCTCCTCCTGCCCTTCTAAACTTCTCTCTTTATATCGTCTCTCTCTGTGATCTCAACCATTTTCCCACCAATCACCCCATCTAGAATCCAATCAGGGTTCCAGAGTTCAGTGCCCAGATTCCACCAGTGGAGATTTCCTACCAGAAGCTTCAAGGAGCAAGAGTTACATCACAGCTCGCTGCCCTCAGTCCTAGGCTGGCTTCTCCTGGGTAACATCATCTGGGTAACATCACTGTCCACAGCAGGAAGCTTCAGGGTCTATTCTGAGCCATAACCTCCAGGCCCATGTTAAAGAAGCTGCCAAATTCTGCCAGTTCCAGCTTCCAAGTCTCTCCAGTCACTCCGTGTTCTCTTTCCCCACTGCCCCTGTCGCCCTGGCCCTGATACCAAGTCCTCCAGAGAGCCTCTCCTCTGGAGCCAACAGGGCGCTTAATTCAATTAATTAATGACAGACTTAGAAACACACACCTCAGATCTTGCTGCAGATTCACTCTCCCCTCTGCAATGACATTCGACTCTTGCCTTCCTTCTTTTCTTCTTAGTCTTAGTTAACGAATGTGCGATTCTTTGCAAAGAATGTGATGACCAACTAAACGGCCAGCATTCGCTGACACTTTACTGCCTGCCACTCACTGGGCACTCGGCCCGCATTATTTTGCTTGAGTTACATGAAGCACCAAAAAATATGTGCTGTTATTATTATTCCCCTCTGTGGATGAGGCAGCTTAGGCTCAGGGAGAGCTAAATCCACTGGCGTGGTGGGAAGGGCTGCAGAGAGTCTGTCTGAATCCACAGCCCGCACTCCTAAGCACTTCTCCCCACAGCCTCGTTTTCTGCAGTTTAAATGATATTATTCTTACTACACACGTTTAACATCGTTTTCTGCACTCAAGTGGGTGGCAAACGGTGATAGGTTTGAGGCAAACTACCTGTATTCTCTCATCCAGATGTTGCTGCCGCCTCTGTTGGGACAGAGTAAATTTGTCGCTCTGTTACCTGGAAAGGTATGTACAAGGGGACGAGACCCAGCGCCCCAACACTATGCTTTCCATTTTCTGCTAATGACCTTTCAAACGGTTAGCTTTTTAAAGTCCCTCAAACTATTGAGGGACTTTGTAACTCTTCCATCATAAATAGGTTGGCTAGTTTAGTATTTTCGAAGTATGTTCACCAGAAGACTAATTCCAGGGGAATACCAATAATCTCCATGTTAAAAAAAGGTTTTCACACTCAAATATGTGTGAGAAGTACTGGATTAAAAATGGTAAACAGGTCTCTTTATTGCAGGTCTCACAGTGCACCATGATCCTCCAAATGGAGTAGTGTACAGTAGGGGTTGACGGACCCATTGACCATAGGGCTTGGGTTTGTTTTTTTGGCCGGGGCTGGGTTTGAACCTGCCACCTCTGGTATATGGGGCTGGTGCCCTACTCCTTTGAGCCACAGGCACCACCCATGGCTTTGTTTTTTAAAACATTTTCCTTTTTTGAAAAATTTTTTTAAGCAGAGCTGTAAGATATATTTCTTTGGGAAATGCTGTATCAAAAGAATTACCTGGTATTTCTGTTCATACAGACCCAATGTTTGTATTTAAAGAGCATAGACTATGCCATTTATTTTTATCTGAACCCCATATAGGTTATTAACGAGCATTGCTGCGTTTTATTCTATTTAGAGATGATGATAACTGGAATAAATCGTCAGGTTTAAGGAGAAGGGGTGGAGGATTATCAACTAAACTGTTTATCTGTGTTGTCAGCAGGCAACACCTGGAACAAAGCTTGGTTTTAAAAAAAAAAAAATACATTGAATCTGTGGGTCTTTCTTCTTTGCAAGCCTCTTTGCATACCTGATAAATCATTCACATACTCTTAAAGGAACTCTTTCACAGGCAGGGACAGTATCTGCTTTCTGTCCTCCTCTCCCCCTGACGTTAATCAAAGCCTTGAAGGAAACAGCAACTCCCACATTACTAAATTATGTCTTCTTGAGAGAACTAAAGCGGGGCATCCTCGCAGCAAAGGATTTTTAAACTACAGTCAAATGTTTGGAAAGCTCCTTTCTTCCCCAGAAACACTGGGTTTGGGTTTGGGCAGCGAGACCTTCCCCATGTTGGGCAGGGGTGATGGCTCAGCCTTCCCTGAGGTCCCAGAGTGCGTTTGCCTCACAGCTCTGGGGGGGACTCCCCTGCCTCTGTTCCCAATATCTCAGCCAAGAGCAAATACAGCAAGCTTCTCTATTCATCTCAGGAAGGCTTTGAGCTCTCCTGGCATGTTGCCCTTTTGGAATTATGCCAGTGGTTAAGATGGAAGCACTTGACACATATTCCTGTGTGGACTGACGTGCATGCTACTCACTAGCCTACATAGAAAACAGGGACATTCTCCTCTTGCCAAACACAGTGTAACATCTGCTTTTGTTGGTCAACATTTAATCAAATGTCATGGCAGAATTAGGGAACCTGTTCTCCCAAGGAACGGAAGCACGGCCCTGGATCTCTGACCCAGACCGGGGCCTTCCACGAGTTCACTCTATTTTCCTTCAGCGAGTGTGTGCTACCATCAGTTAAATCATTGTCTAAATAAGACTCCGAGGCCATTTTGGAGCTATTAACACGTGTCTGCCTCCTTTCTTATTTTTGGATTTGTGGTATGCATTTTGGAAAATTATTTTCTTCCTGATAATTTTATGTTCTTCACTTACATGTCTCTGGAACCTGAGGGAAGTTGTTTAACCTGCATCCTGTAAATCCTCATGTCCACAAATGCATCAACTTCCCACAAGTCAGGGAAGATTTTTGCCTTTCTCCCACCCCAGTGCTTGATTCTCTTTTGCTAGAGGCGACAACATGACCCACAGAAATGTTCAATGGGAGCAGTTCAACATAAGTAGCAGACATTCCAATAAATGATACATAAGGAAATTGCTTAAGATGAGGATTATGAAAAGAATGAAGAACACTTCCCAACATTGGGTTTTCTTTAAGAGTTCCTTACATCATATTTTTTTCCCTTTAAGATGGTAAACATTTTTATTAGTTGACTTTTTTTAATCTAAGAAATTGTTTTTTTCTCATCCTAATTTTCTTCCATATACGTTGCCATCTCCATATATGTATGAATTTTCTTCCATATACGTTGCCAAACCATATATAAGCCAAATTAGGTAATTTCATCTTTAATTTTTTTTTTTTTTTTTTTGAGAGAGAGTTTTACTTTGTTGCCATCAGCAGTCACCTGCTAGTTTTGAGAACTAGGATGTTATTCCAAAGAATAGGTATAAATTGTTATTTTTAAAATTAAAAATAATTTAATTGACAAGTGGAAATTATTTGTGGTGCTAAGTGTGATGTATTGATGCATGTGTGCATGGACTCAATCGAGCTATTTAATATATGCATTATTTCTTTTTTGTGGCAAGAATACTTAAAATCTGCTTCTTAGCAATTCTCATATACACAACAGATTGTTATTAACTATAATAACTGTGATATATAATAGATTTCTTGAACTTATTTCTCCTGTCTATCTAAAATTTTATGTGCTTTGACCACTACCCATCTATCCAATACCACCACCTCCCAGCCTCTGGTATTCACAATTTTACTCTCTGTTTTGCTGAATTCAACTTTTTCACCCTCTACATATGAGATCATGTGATATTTGTTTATTTGTGCCTAGATATTTCTGTTAATGTAATAGTCTTCACATATATCCACGTTGTTGCAAATGACAGAATGTCCTTGTTTTGTAAGGCTGAATAGTGTATTCCATTGTCTGGGTATCCCTACATGTCTGTATATATAATACATTTTCTTTGTTCATTTATCTGTTGGTGGACAGTTAGGTTGAGCCCATAGCTTGGCTACTATGAATAGCGCTGTAATAAGCATCAGAGTGCAGAAATTTCTTCCACAGTCTGGTTTCATCTCCTTTGGATATATTCCCAGTAGTGGGATTGCCAGATCATATGGTGGTTCTACTTTTAACTTTTTGAGGAAGCTGTACGCTGTTTTCAATAACAGCACACTAATTTACATATCCACCAACGGTGTTCAAGGGTTCCCTCTTCTCCACACCCTCACCCACACTTGTGGTAAGAATACTTAAAATCTGCTTTTTTTTTTTGAGAATAGCCATTCTAACAGGTGTGAGGTGGTCTCTTGTGGTTTTAATGAGCAGTTCCCGGATGACTAGTTTTGTGGAGCAGTTTTTCATATACCTGTTGGTCATATTTAGGTCTTCTCTTAAGAAATGTTTTCTTAGAACTTTTATCCATTTTTAAAATAGGGTTATTGTCTTCTCATTATTGAATTGTTTGAGTTCCTTATATATTTTTCATACTTTTGGGGTCGTATCCAAAAAATTTTCACTCAGATCCATGTCATAGAACATTTTCCTCTGTTTTCTTGTATTTTACAATTTCAGGTCTTGTGTTTAAATCTTTGGTCCATTTCGATTTTTGTGTTTGGTGTAAAATGAGGGTCAGTCTTCTGTGATGCAGATATCCAGTTGTCTGAGCACCATTTGTTAAAGAAATTGTAACATTTGTACCTTCATATTCATCTGAATTAAAAAAAAGAAACTGTCCTTTCCCCATTGTGTGGCACATTTGTCAAAAGCCAACCGACCATTAATCCATGGATTTATTTCTGTGTTCTCTATTCTACTCGATTGTTCGGTGTGTCTGTTTTTCTGTCAGGATGTATAGTTTTAAAAACTACTACAAAGCTACAGTAATCAAAAAACTATTGTACGTGCCGATAGAAAATCGGAGATGATTTTAGCTCTGACTTTGATCTTGTTGCTTAAAATTGCTTTCACTCCTCAGGGGATTTACAGATTTCATATAAGTTTTAGGATTGTTTTTCCTATTTTTGTGAAAAATATCATTGGAATTATTGCATTAAGTTTGTAGGTCACTTTGTAACATAGACATTTTAACAATATTAATTCTTCAAATCCATGAATACAGGACATCTTTTCATTTATGTTTTTCTTCAAATTTTTATCAATGTTTTATAATTTTTTGTGTACAGATCTTCCACCTTCTTGGTTAAATTTATTTCTGAGTGATTTTGTTTTTAGTAGTTATTGTAAATGGAACTGTTTTCTTGATTTATTTTCTGAATGGTTCATTGTTAATATATAAAAATGGTATGGATTTTTGTATGTTGATTTTGCAACCTTCAACATTGCTGAATTCACTTATTAATTATAACAGTTTTGGGGGGAGTCATTAGGGTTTACTATACATAAAATAATGTTGTCTGCGAGTAGAGATAATTTAGCTTCTTCCTTTCCAATTTAGATGCATTTATTTTCTTTCTGTGGCTAGGACAGAAGTGATGAGAGTGGGCATCCAGGTCTTCTTCTTGATCCTAGAGGAAACATTTCAACTTTTCGCCATTGAGTACAATGTCAGCTGTGGGTTTGTCATAGACAGTCTTACTTATATGTATTAATTTTTGTATGTTGAACCATCCTTGCATCTCTGGGATAAATCCCATTTGACCATAGTAAATAATCTTTCAAATGTGCTATTGAATTTAGTTTACTAAATTAGTTTTTTTTTTTTTTTTTTTTTTTTTGAGACAGAGTCTTGCTATGTTGCCCTTGGTAGAGTGTTGTGGCATCACAGCTCACAGCAACCTCCAAATATTGGGCTTAAGTGATTCTCTTGCCTCGGCCTCCCAAGTAGCTGGGACTACAGGAGCCCACCACAATGCCTGGCTATTTTTTTCTGTTGCAGTTGTCATTGTTGTTTAGCTGGCCCAGGCCAGGTTCAAACGCACCAGCCTTGGTGTATGTGGCTGGTGCCGTAACCACTGTGCTATGGGCACTGAGCCAGTTTACTAGTATTTTATTGAGGATTTTTACATCTCTGTTCATCAGGAATGTTGGCCTGTAATTTTTTTTTCTTGTGGTGTCCTTGTCTGATTTCAGTAAAATGAGTTTAGGAATGTTCCCTCCTCTTCCAAGTTTTCAGAAAAGTTTGAGAAAGGTTGCATTAGTTCTTTAAATGTTTGGTAGAATTTAGCAGTAAAGCTATCAGGTCCTGGGCTTTTCTTTGATAGGGGACTTTTTATTGCTAATTTAATCTTCTCTCTCATGACTGACTTGTTCAGATTTACTACTTCTTCATGATTTAGTTTGGGTGGGCTGTATGAGTCTAGGAATTTATCCAGGTCTTCTAGGTTACTCAATGTGTGGTGTATAGTTAATTGTTCACAGCAGCTCTTATCATCCTTTCTATTTCTGTGGCATCAGTTATAATGTCTCCTCTTTCATTTTTGGTTTTAGTTATTTGAGTCTTCTCCCTTTTTCTCAGTCTGATTAAAGGTTTGCTGATTTTGTTTATGTTTTCTCAAAGCCAGCTTATATTTTTGTTGGTTTTTGAAATTGGTGTGTTAGTCTCTTTCATTTATTTCTGTTCTGATCTTTATTATTTCCTTCCTTCTAGTAACTTTGAGCTTTGTTAAGAAGGTGTAAATTGTTTGTAAGTGTATGAATTAGCTGATTCATATGAGTGTAAAAATAAAAGAAATTTTAATGAAGGTCACAGTTTCTATTAATTCATTGGAGGTGGAAAAGCAAAGTGTAATATATCCTGGCCATCAGTACCAGATAGAAGGACACAACCTGCTGTGGGAAACAGACCCACACCCTTGTGCCTTTGCACACACATATTCTGTGAAGGTGCACATGATTTGGAACCCCTACAGAACTGGGCATAAGAAACCTTTCAATGTATTTTTCCTAAGTAGAAAGAATAGGGTCAAACACTTCAATGTAAAAGAAATTCTAAGTTATCTATGAAACCACAAACTATGAGCAAAGTATAGTAATATACAATCTTATTTGGAGAAAAATCGCTGTGAACTTATTTAAAATAATATTTTTTCCATCTCAGTCATCATTTAATATGGTCAAGTAGCAGTAGTATTTTTACTCACCATCAACTTTCCTAGTTATGCCTGGTGCCCAGATTTTGGACTTTAGCATTTTTTTTTTTTTTACAATTTTCTGGTAGGGATGTTGATTCCATATTTTGGGGGCAGTAAAACAAAACAAATCAGAATGAGTCTAGAGCATCTTGTTATTGCCAGAAAGCAAACATGTTTTTGAGAACTTTGATGACAGAACTAAAATACTAAAAAGATGGATAACATCAAGTAAAAGAGATTCCTGCTGGCCAAATTTTGATGATTTGACACGAGAGAGAGAGAGAGAAGGAGAGAGAGAAAAGGCCATTGAGCATGGATTTTGGTTGACTCAGAGAAGATGAATCTAGTTTGTGAAAGCTCATTAGTGTTTGATGATGTTTAAAAGACAAAAGACGAGCCATATAAAAGATAGTTATAATGCAAAGAAGAGTAAATAGAACAGGGTGTAAAACATACGTGAGCCTTTCATTTCCTCTGAAAACACAATTTATATTCCGGAATATAATTTATATTTATATATAATTTATATATAATTTATATTCCGGAATATAAATTTATTGTGTGAAAACACAATTTATATTACTGAATAAGTCTCTATAGCAGGCAGTGCAGTAGACACAAAGCCAGCAAGCCAGCAAGCCAAATGGCCCCAGAGTAGAGAACTGTCATCATGAGATTTGAAAGGCCTACCCAGTAGCTGGACCACCACGTGATAACTGGATAGGAAAGAAGATTCCAAGTTTCTTGTTACCAGTGACCACACTGTACCGAAAGAAATCAAAAGGGATTTCAAAAATGAGCATGTGAGCAAGTGTCCTGTAGGGGAGAACTAAAAGCCAGTCGCTATGCCTTATGTCCTGGTGGGTAATGCTTCCATACGGCCCTAATGATCTGAGCAAAACCCTCAAAATTCCCTAAAAGGCATTCTAGCGGACTAAGTCAATACATCATAATGACAGGATAATAAAATAGGATTTGTGATGCTGGCCAAGTCAATTGTGAGCACATCACTGTAACAATACAACAATGTAAAATAAAAACAATCTGATATATATGGATTACGCGAAGCTTAATCTGATGATCACTGGCTAGGGTTTAAATCTCCTTAGAAACTAGGATCTGTGTGTCCTCACCATGAATCAATTGGTTAATAACCTACAAAATAACATTTGTATTTCTAACAATTTTTCTGAGAGTTTTGTATACTAAGAAAACTGGCTATATTAGAATTTTTGTTTTAATAAAATGCTTAGAAACATTCGCTTAAATAAGTCTGTGATCAATGTTTAAGTATTTGTAAAATCTAATTTTTAGGCTGGATGCGATAGCTTATGTCTGTAATCCTAGCACTGTGGGAGGCCAAGGCAGGAGGATCCCTTGAGCTCAAGAATTGGAGTCAAGCCTGAGCAAGAGTGAGATTGTGTCTCTACTAAAATTAGAAAAATTAGCTGGGTGTTGTGGCATATGCCTGTGGTGCCAATTACTGGGGAGGCTGAATCTAGGAGTCTAAGGTTGCTGCGAGCTGGCCTGATGTTACAACACTCTAGCCTTAGCAACAGAGTGAGACTCTGTCTCAAAAAAAAAAAAAAAAAATTAATTTTTTAGGTTTCTAAGTTTTGTTTACTAGTTGTATCAAGTAAAAACTAATCTATGGATACTTGGGACATGTTGAAAATTTTGTTTAAATAAGTATATATTTAATTCATAAAACTAAAAAGTGGGTATTAAAGAAAGCACAGCCTTTCTTTAAAAAAAAAAAAAAAAAAAGTCTTTCTATAGCCCATGGGAATTAAAGTATCAGTTATCATAAAGGCATAGTTTCAAATCTTACTCAACAAACTAAATAGTTGTGGTAACTTTTTGGTTGGTAAATTCCTTAAGATTCTGTTTTCTTCTCAGCATTACATCTGAAGGTTGTTTCAGGACTAAAAGAAGCTGTGAATAATTTAATAGAGACAGATCTGGACTGTAACAAGCAGAAATTCAATAAGTGCAAGAGTAGAAAGGCAATTTTTAAAAAATTTAGTATGGCAGAATAACCTGATGGAAAAATGGCTGAATGGGGCTTGTTATGTAAAAGGGTGTTCAGAGCATTGGGTGTTGGAGGTCTGTGGTTTCTTTGCCAAAGGGAGTTAGCAGATTACTGTTAACTGTTGCTTCCAAAGGGCTACTTTCACTGGATGTTTGGGGGGTGGGAAGGAGTTTAGTGCCTTGAATGAAATCTTTTTTTTTTTTTTTTTCCTGACCTCTACCGAGGAAATCAGCGTGGATGTGCCTGTCTTGGGTAGCCTCACCTGCTATTTTCTCAGTGCTGTGCAAGTGTTTTCCAGCTAACCTGTGTCTCTAAACCTTGCATATCCACATAGAGTCGGAGGGGTGACTCAGGAGAGTGAGTGACAAGGAAGGAGGGTATGAGGTCCTTCAGTTCTCTTAGACCACGTGAAGTCTTTTCCCTGCTCACCTCCCACCTCTACATGGAGCTCCCCAAAATGACTATGCTTGGATGCTCTGCCAACCTTAGTGGGGGGGGGGGGAGCTAACCAGATTTAATTTGATTTAGAAACAATAATAATAACAAACAAATTTTTGTGTCAATGGAAATGGAAATTTCTGGCAGGATTGTTAAAACTGGAGGGATGCGCCTCCTGTTTATTTCTCTTCTTTGTTCTTCCCATGCACCCTTCACTCCCCAGCAGCATCCACAAAAGGGGCTCCTCCATCCATCAAGGCCATGCAGATGGCCTCCACCACCCAAGGCTGGGCTGGACCTAGCCAGTGCGTTCCACTACCCCACATCTGCGCCCTGCCTTCATCTGCTTTGCTGGTCTCCGCAGTTGCCATGTTACCCTCACCTGCTTCCCCATGACACCCAGAGAGGCACAGGCCACCCTCTGTGCTTTAGGGAAGACCCCGACACGACATGGTAAATACAGACACTATTCCATCCAGAAACTTTTCTTTGCAAAGAAAAAGAGAGAGAGAGAAAGAGAGAGAGAGAGAGAGAGAGAGAAAAGAAAATGAATATATTTAATCTTAGTAGATTCTAAGATTGTCAACAATTTTAAAATTATTAAATAAATGAAAATTTGATTAAAAGGTGAGAAATCACAATCTTACTTAATAATCTTTATATCTGGGGAGCTGAAACAGCTCTGGTATTCTTTTAAAATGAGTTTGGATATAGCACTTAGAGTAGTGGGGTTAATCAATTAGTAAAACTTACATATTCACATTTAATAAAGGAGAATTTACAAGGCCGTTTACATTGTGAGGGCAAAAACCTATTTTGAAAAGCTATTGATGCTTAATAACCAAAGCTATGTTCTGAAAAAAAAATCAGGAAAATTTATATTTGGAGCTCAATCCTTCAGAATCACCATTTTCCTCATAAAAATGGTCATAAACAGGAACATATCTGACTTGTACTAAATTTTTGGATCTCAATGTGTAAATAATAATAAACAATCCAATGAGAAATAGGTTGTTTCCAACAGCTTTAATTAGTTTTTCATAGATGTGGGTCATAATCTGGTTTTACTCGGATATTACATTTAGTAATGGCTGTTAAATATAAATTGAGTATGTACCTGGGAGCTTTAATTTATAGGTATCTCCTCGCAGAGAACACAGAACATCAACCCTGCTCTCCCATCACTCAAGTTTTATCACTAGCCTGAAATTTACCAGTGAAATGACTGTCGTGGGCAACACATAATGTTGTTAACTTATTACGGAATAAAAAGCTTGAGGGATCATTAGGATGTTTAATATCAAGACGGGCTTGTTTTCCTACGTGCGCATTACACCTGATAGAAGAACCAGCCAAATCGCCTTGAATGAAACTTTATTAAACAAAACATCATTTCTATATATAGTCACTCCCATGTGTGATTAAAGATCATTTATGATCATAACAGGAGCACTTTCCAGCCCTCGCATGATTTCTCTCCGGTGAGTCCCATGTAAATGAACTGTCATGTCATTAAATTGTTATTGCAGTGAATTAATTAAATTAAGCAAGCAATACAATTTCAGTGCGATGATCCGCTTTACACGAAAACACCGCTCCCTTCTTCCCCCTTTTTAGCATATCTCAAAGAAAAAATAAAGAAAGGAAGAAAGAAAAAAGGAAGAAAGAGAAAAGAAAGAAAAAATAATGATTTGAAAGACTTTGGGGGAAAGAATTATATTCAAGGTCTGACAGAGCCACAGAAGCCTAAAGACAAAAGGAGAGAAAAATGCTCCGGGCTGCCTGACATGTGAGGCTCTGCGTTGTCCCAGGGCAGAGCGCCAAGCTCTGCTGTTTTGCTGCCAGGGAGTTTAATAGAAAATCCTGCTCTTTGATCACCTCACAGGATCTGTGACCGAGGAAGAGCCCAGGCTCTCTCTCGCAGGGCCACCAGAGCAATTGTTAGGACGCTTCCCTGGGTTCCACCAGGTGGCAGCAGGAAATAAGGTTTGTATGAAAATCGGTGCCTTGAGTAATGAATGCATTAAAGGAAAAACAAATCCTCACTGTCTTGTGAGAATTCCTATTAAGAAACTCTGCCTTAAGAAATAAAGTCTCCTGCAAAAGTGTTTTGCAATTGTGTGTTGTTATAGCAAAAGAAAAATTTCAACTTTCAGATGATCTTAAAATGAGAATGCAGCATTTTGGAAATAGATGAATCTGTGATAGCACAGCTGTGGCCACCTAGGATGCTTCAAATCCCGGCATAGAAAGTGCTGACCTAAATAGTAAACTAAGGAAAGAAGGTAATTTTTTTCCTTTTCCTCTTTAGAGAAAGAACGTATCTCAGGGAGACCGACCCTTAGGTATGTAATTTCTAGAAATGAGCACGAGTGTCTAACAAACTACAGGCTGAACGCAGCCCGGATTCATGAAGGAACTATTTCTTTCCACACTTTTTATAGAAAGGGAGTCTCCAGAGATTCCTTGGTCTCCAGAGACTTGTGGGAGTTTCCAGGGATAATAGTTACATAATCACCAAGTCTGATTGTTTAAGAAATAAACCTAAGCAGCTTTTTTCTTCAAGTGCAGGAATTTTATTTCATGCACAAGAGGAAAGGCGTGTGGAAGGTCTGAGGGCTCCTACCCTTGGTGGGAGAAGGGGCTGGTAGCCTCCTCGGGGAGGAAAACAGGTGACCCCCAGTCCACTGTCTGCTCAGTGCAGCTGGTTTCAGTGCCAGCTTCTCTTCCCAGCGCTGACCTGCCTGTGACTCTTAATTCCTGATAGTTTTCTTCCTTACAAAGTCTCCGTGCTCTGCAGGGAGCCAGCAGAGCCCCTCCCTCCCAGCCGTACACCATTTCTCTAACATTACGGTGAAAGATAAATGACAAGAGGCCAAGCATAAACAACGCTGTTATCTGACTTTAAGAAAATCATTATTTTTGAACCTCTGCCTTCCTAGGCCGCTTTCCCTCTGCTTTCAGACATTTCCTGTGACAAAACACAACACAATAAAACAATGGGGTCCCCCTGCTATCCCCGGAAGGAGCAGATCCTCTTTTATGCTGGTCTGGAATGGATGGGACACATCAGTGTCCCCTAAGTCCTCTCTGTTTGCCCTTGTCCTTTTATAGTCTGTCTTTCCAGAACCTAATAAAATGCTTTTTCTAGACTAAAGCCTTCAAGAAAACCCCCAACTTCGAGTCCATCAGCCTTTCCTAAGGGCTTGTTCTCTTTGTGTCCTCCTGACCCCGTGGATCCCACACCTCTGGGAACCGCTCTCTTTGGCTATGACACCAGGATGTGTGCCCGGGCCCTCCTCTACCCCCATTTCTTGGGTGCCTTTTGCCTCTGTGACCACACTCCCCTGGCCATATCTCCTCCCCGGCCTTGCCTAACGTGCCTCTGCTGTGGCTATTACAAAAGATTCACCCAGGAATTCTTTGCCTCAAGCTTCTCCTCCAATAACTCATGAGAGAAACACGTCACTAGCTTTGGCTTTTCTCCTGGGCTTTAGACCATCATGCTAAACTACTAGGTGTCCTCCAGCTCTTGCTTTCTGGGCCAACATACCATTTTGTGTTCTAGTCCTATTGGTCCAAGCCTGATTTAACCCCGAGAACCTTTACCTCTGGGCACTCAGCTCTCACCGTGGCCAGTGTTCTTTTGAAATGGCTGTCAGATCTCTGCAGTCATTCAACTCTTCCTTCCCTTCCACTCCACCCCTGCCCTGCTTTGCCTCCTCCCTCTGTTGGCCTGTAACTGGCTATTCCCATTTCTGTAGCTGGCCCCTCCAGTCCTGCTCCCACAAGCCTACTGTCCCACGTACCTTCAGGCCACAGAGTCTTCCGAGGTCGCCATCATTTATCATATGCTTGGGAGACATTACTAGCCCTCCCAGGCCTGGTTTGCCTTGGGACAGCTTTCTTCTCCTTGCCACTCATCCTCCCAGGGTTAGTTCAGATGTTATTTCCTCCACGAAGCTGTCTTAGGTCTTTCTGCATCCTAAAAATCACACTTTGGAATAGAACAGCCCCTACTCTTGCAGCACACAGTGGCCCACTGTGAACTGCATCATTTTGCTTAAGACACTAACTTCTTCACATGTTTCTTTGTTGTTTTGTCATTGATACCTTATGTTTCTTTGAGGATCCCCCTTTACTTATCTTTGCTTATGCCACAGCATTTAGCAGATACACGATTCACAGGCTCAACCCACAAGTATGTGCCACAGGTATGCATGGTTTCCATTTATGCCTAACCTTGCCTCTATTCTTCCTACCTTATCCCCAAGGCACATGCACCCTTCCACACACGTGCAAAAGAATACAAGGAAAATAGCTGCATGTTGAGGGCAATTCATATACCTTTTGGAGAACTGACTACAAAGCAAGGAGCATAGATGAAAAGATAAGCAAGATCCCCACAAATGTTGACGCTCCATAGTTTTCATCACTGATAATCTATAGATAATCATTGTGTTCTGAGATGAAATATGCTTTGTAGAATGAAGGTCAAAATGAAATAGCTCTTGGATTTTCAGTATTCTGTGGGGAGGCATAGGAAAGAGTTATTCAAAACTGCTTTCTCAGGCTCCACCTAATTTCCTGAGGGCATGTATGGGAGCTGATGACTTTCACAAATAAGTTTATCAGTCAGGGTAAGCCAGGGTTTGCTGAACAAATAACCTAGGCATCTCAGAAGCACAGCAGATGTTTACTTCTGGTGTCTGCTACAGGTTTACAGTAGGACAGGTTCTCCTCTACGTCATCCTGGGATGTAAGATAAGGCCGACAGAACCTCAGTCATCTGCAGTGGTGATGTTTGCAGTGATGGCTGATTCCCAGGGAGGGAACCTGGCAACTGCACACTGCCTCTGAAAGGCTTTGGCACAACAGTGAAACATGTTATTTCTGCTTCCACATCAGAGATCCAAGCAAGTTACACAGCATACTGAGGCAAGAGGGTAAATGTAATCCAATCGTGTGCTTGAAAGGAAGGAAACCAGAATGTTGGTGAACAGGGTAACAAATATGTAGTATGAAATACTAAAAGTCTAGACACCACCCTTCAATCACTGGAAAATTTTGCCCATATTCCCCTCATTTTTCCCTTGGACTAAATTGAAATTTGCAGAAACAAGCTAGTTTTTCCTTGAAATTTCAAACCAATTTGAAAGCAAATATATTTTAAAATCTAGGTTTTAATGTATCTTCTATTTTTTTTTTTAAATAGTGTATATTGTTCTTGCAAAATCAGTTTAAGAATATTAAAAATAATGTGGGGGTGAGAGGTAATGAACTTTACCTTCTCCCCAGAAAGTTTGCTATAAGATCACCTCAGAATAAGGCAGATTAATAAGAGAAAAGAGATTTAACCATCAAGAGGTTGAGTGATTACCCAATATTCCAATGGGGTTCAGATACTTATATACCCTCATTTTAAAGGGACGGGGGAGATAAGGAATATATGTAATTCTGCCTAGGGGCAATGAATTGTCACTTGGGAGAATGAAGGGACGGGGGAACATACTGAATTATAAATGAGTCTCTTTGGAAATTAAATTAACCCGAGAGACAGGTTTTTAAAAATATTTAAAATGATTTGGGCCAGGCATGCTTCATCTTTTTTCCTATAATATATTGAGATAACAGAGCAAGGAAAAGAAGTCTATTGTTTTTTATGATTGGTATGGTTTTTTAATGAAGAAAGAGGGAAGGCCTCTTCCAAGGCCCACTGGTCTCTAAGGGCCTTTAATTCAAAATTCTCTTTCCACCAAGGAGTCATACTTTCAGGTGAAATTTCCTGAGCTCGTTCATAAGTATTTTAAAACTATGATTTTCACATTGGATGAAATGAAGGGCAGAAAATTAAGCAAGTTAAAAAAAGATCTATGATTATGTTTTAGGCACATTGTTTGATCTTTTGTAATAACTAAAACCATATTCTATTAACATATAATCTATAATTGAATGCAATTGCAGTAACCCTACAGTGTAACCCCAGATTTTGTATGAGAATTTATTTGGCAGTAAAACTTCTAAGAAAAATAAGATCAGAATAAATCAGCTAAAGTTTGTTGAATTTTATTTTTTAAATAAATAACAGAGCATTTCAACTAATTGGGACCTCGTATGTCTGTAACATAAATCAAAATATTTGGCTAAGGCACTCTTTTTTTTTTTATTTTAGGCCAATTTTAGTGAGATGCAATTAGCTAGGTGATACTTTGATTGATGAGATAATTCAGCCAAAACGTGTAATTGTGCTATCTTCATTTAGTCTTGGGCATGTAGCTTTATATCTAAAGAAAGGAAAGATGTCAAACAAACAATTGTGCAAATTCTAGTCTGTGAAAGACTCTGATGGAGCATTTTGAACTTGTTTATTTTTTCCCAGCATTTCTCAAAGTGGGAAGAGCCAACATTTACAGCCTTGGGATGCGGCGCTCAAATAGCAAAACAGAATGTTTAGGGGAAGAGAAAATGATCATTCATAGAAAGTAGGGTGGAAATTTTAGAAGTGTTAGGTAGTTAGTTAGGAATAGCTCTCCTGAGGAAGGAGGACAAGGACAGAGCCCCTGGGCTGCCATCTTGGTGCCACCCACCTTGATTCTGTCCCAAAGGATTGCCCACAACTGGAGAGGAGGGACCACCCTACCAACCTGCCCATCAGAACTTAGTGTGCCAACTGCAAAGGATGTTGAAGACTCTCTAGCCTAACAACAGGTACAACAGAGTCTTGAAGGTGACCTAGAACAGCCTTAAGACTAATAATCACATGGCCAACCCCTCCATGGGCTCTCAGAAAGGCTCATGGGAGGTACACATGTGCAGTTAAGAGTCTGGTTCCAGGGTGACCTTTGAACCCCGAGGTAGGCCTGACCCAGTCAGTGTAAAAAAGACCCCTTGGTCATGTTCCAGGCCTTTTGGCCCACTTGCCCTGGCAGTCAAGATCTCTTCTCTGTCTATTGCAAACATATCCTGCTCTGTAAATTTTCTTACTCTCAAAACCTATCTTTCTTTTTCTCAATAAACTTTGTTTCATGCTTGCCTTACTTTTGGGGTGTCTGGTCATTTTTTGACCATGAACCCTTCTAGAGGACCTGAGCAGCTGCTGGAAACCCGGATATTTTGGGGAGGCAGCAGCTGTCTTGGAACCCAACAGAAGCACAGACAGAAACATATATAGAATCATGTGTTTCTTTAAATATAAGTTAGAATGTACACACTGCTACATATTGTATATATTCTCATATTTCTCAAGCTTGAACAAAAATCAGACATTGTGGATCAGATTGCCCTGTTTGAAATAATCTACCCTAAGCATACAGAGTTTATACTGATAAAACTTCATAAATATAGGCAGATTAATGCCAAGAAACTTTGTGTCAAATATATTACTAACATTAGTACATTTACTAATATCTGGTGGGAGGCAAAGGTTTTTACGGTGATGGTAAGCAGCAGGAGAGATATGGAACCATGAACACAGTCGAAATCAGAATCTCGTGAGTCTACACCAGGGCTTGTCCATTTTGTCATCACTGACATTTTGGGCCAGGTCATCTTTTGTTGTTATTGTGGGGGTTTGTTCCATTCCTCGTAGGTGTCCAGGATCACCCCTGGCCTCTACTCACCAGATACTATCAACACACCCTACTGTCTGGTTGTGACAAGCAGAAATGTCTCCAGTCATTGCCAAATTCCTTGGAGAAAAAAACCTCACCCTCCAGTCGAGAATTTGAGAGGATTTGCCACTCTTGAATCTGAACTTGCAGATTTCCTTAAGAAATCAATTTTTTTAACCTTTCATTGAATCCTAGGTTTTTTACAATAACCGAAATTTTTCCTACATCAAACTATTTGATTTATCACTGATATGCATGGTTATGCCCACATTTTACCTTTATACGTATTTACCTCTGCAGGGGGAGGAAAAAATAAGAAATGTCGAAGGATTCGGAGCCATACAGGATACTTCCAATTGATCACCAAACTCTTCCAAACATTTGATTCAGAATTTTTGGCACCACTTTGATGCCAACATTTGAGCAGCTCTAGAATGCAATGATGACACTCTGTGATTGCTTTTACAACCCATCCCCAGGGCATAAAGTCGAGAGACTTTAGAAATCCCACAGTCCAACCCCTTTAATCAGACCAGCCAGAGGCAAAAATTCAGATTCCTTTTCAAAACATCTTTGCTTATAAAGTTATACTTTTTTGTTGTTGCTGAGGCTCTATTTTTTATCACCTGTATCTAAAAGTGGACTGTTCAGATGTGTCCTATAAAACTTTCTGAATCTTAGAGAGACTTGAGTAAAGTAACTTTACTTCAGCAGAACAAGTTGTCTTTTACTCACCAGAAACCATATATTTCAGGCAAAAGGAGCTTTATAAATTTTTTTTCTTATATTGAGACATCAAGTAGTTAAGTATCCAGAGAACTCTGCATGAAGTTAAGGCAAAAATATCTGTAGTTTTTGTATAAAAGAATCAGAAGGACAATACTCCTTAGAATATATCGCCTGGCATTCTATAGAAGAGCGTTTTGTGCATTCCAGAAAACTTCCTTTCATGAGTTACAAAAAATAGTAAAATTATATTCAAAAGTGCAGAGTGGAAGTATGTTTATATCAGTGATTTAAAGCTGAGGACGAGAAAGGGTAAAGAAAAATAAGACTGTCTCTGTGCTGCTGTGACCTCATGGCAGAACACCATTTACTGTGTGTCTCTGACCTAAATATTTAAAAACTAAGAGTAAGATTTGCACATTCTAAGGGAGCGTGGAGAGAAGGAAAATTTCTGGGAAGAATATTTCTATAAAATAGTTTTATGAAAATTTAGATCCTTTTTTTTTGTTTTGCAGTTTTTGGTTGGGGCTGGGTTTGAACCTGCCACCTCCAGCATATGGGGCCGGCGCCCTACACCTTTGAGCCACAGGCACCACCCCAAAATTTAGATTCTTAATATTGACTATATATCCTGTGGCCCCCACCTGACCCTTCAGGTATTCTGGCTAAATACATGAAACCTTTTAATCAAATGTTGTCTTTATCCTCACAGTTCAGAGCCATGTTGTATGGTTTGAGTGTGAGAAAGATGGGAAAGGAATATTGAAAGAAAAAAAAGATGGGAGTGGTGAGGGCTGGACGGGGGAGGAGAAATACTAACTCCGAAGTCCAAAATACCACAGACATTT
Organism: Loris lydekkerianus; assembly: GCA_963574355.1. Lineage (NCBI taxonomy): Eukaryota > Metazoa > Chordata > Mammalia > Primates > Lorisidae > Loris > Loris lydekkerianus. The sequence continues at coordinate 59,228 of CAUYPK010046497.1, forward strand.
TTGTATAAATACTCTAGTATTACTATCCAAGTTAGAATAATGAGTTGCCTTAAGTGTAGGATTTCCTATGAAGTCGTGCAGTGCCCCCTATCTGTGAGTAACATTCGAAGAGCCCCAGAGCATGTCTGAAATCTCAGGAATTACTGAACCCTACATAAGCAGCTGTCCCTTGGTACCCAGGGTGAACTGGTTCCAGGACTGCTCTAAAATGCCAAAATCCACACACATTCCAGTGAGTCAGTCATGCCGAACCTGAGGATATTAAAGAGTCAGCCCTCTGTCTACTCGTAGGTGGGTTTTGCATCTGGTGTATATGGTATTTTTCATCCTTACCTGGTTACAGATCGTGGAACCTGTCCTAACTGTATTTGTTGGAGAAAAGTCCATGTGCAAGGGGACCCACATGGTTCAAGTGGAGTTCAAACCCATGTGGTTCAAGGGTCAAGAGTCCTGTTTTGTCCTTTACACACACCTATGATAAAGTTTAATTTATAAATTAGCACAGTAAGAGATTAACAATAATAACTAATAAGAAAATAAAATAATTATAACAATATACTATAGTAAATAAAAATATGTATTCCTTGGACACAAGCACTTTGATAACAACTAAAGTTGATTTGATACCCGAAACCTCTTACTGAGAGAATGCGGGTGGGTGGCACCTCCCGTGTGGATACCCTGGATGAAGGGGTGATTCACATCTGGGTGGGATGCGGTGAGATTTCATCATGCTACTCAGAAAAATGCACAATTGAAAGTTAAGAATTGTTCATTTCTAGAATTTTCCATTTAGTAATTTTTGACAATTTAATATTTTTAAAATTCAAATTAATAAGAGGGTACAAATGATAAGGAATGTTTGCATGTGTTTGGTAAATTCCCTGTTGTAGGTGTGTCCTGCACCTGGGAGGTGTGCCTGTAGGTGGGAGGACACCAATCTTCTTACCCTCCTTCCTCCCTTCTTTCCTCCTCTCCCCCAACTTGAATTGAATTAAATTTTTCTCTTATGTGGGTATGTAGTAGATCATCTACTGGCCTCACATTAGAATTGAGTATATTGGATGCTTGCTTTGCCATTCTTGTGATATTTTACTAAGAAGAATGTATTTCAACTCATCCAAGTCAATACAAAAGATGTAAAGTCTCCATCTTTTTATGGCTGAATAGTACTCCATGGCGTACATATACCACAGTTTATTAATCCACTCATAGGGCATTTAGGTTGTTTCCACATCTTGGCAATTATAAATTGAGCTGTGATAAACAATCTAGCGGAAAGGTATTTATGATAAAATTGTTTGTTTTCTTCTTGGTAGATTCCTAGTAAATGGGATTGCAGGATCAAATGGAAGGTCTAATTTGAGTTCTTAGAGGATTCTCCATACTTCTTTCCAAAAAGGTTGTATTAATTTGTGGTCCCACCAGCAGTGCAAAAGTGTTCCTTTCTCTCCACATCCATGCCAGCATCTGTAGCTTTGGGACTTCCTGATATAGGCTATTCTCACTGGGGTTAGGTGATATCTCAGGGTAACTTTGATTTGCACTTCTCTGATGATCAGGGTAAATGAGCATTTTTTCAGATGTTTGGCAGCCATTGGTCTGTCTTCCTCAGACAATGTTCTGTTCATGTCTCTTGCCCAGTGAAAGATGGAATTGCTTGCCATTTTCTGTTGAGTTTCAATTTGAGTTCTCCACAGATTCTAGTTGTCAACACTTTGTCATATAACATGCAAATATCTTTTCCCATTCTGAATATTGTCTATTTACTTTAATTGTTGTGTCCGTAGCGGTGCAGAAAGCTTTTCAGTTTAATTAAGCCCCATTTGTTTATTGTTGTTGTTGTGCCATTGAACATTATCGAAACTTCAGGGAACAAAACCATGGGTGAGGACAGGACCACTGGATTGCCTCTTCCACATTCAGAATATGAGAATCCTGGGCACATTTCTGGGGTGAGGCAGGGAGTCCCTCCTCAGCTCAGACTTCACATGTGCACTCCAAACTTCCAGTGTATCAGACCCGTAGTTCTCAAGTGGGGGTGGTTTTGCCCCCAGGGACATCTGTCACTGTTGATATTCTAGTTGTCACGACTGAGGGAAGGGAAGCGTTAATGACATCTAGTGTGTAGAGGCCAGTGATCATGAAAATATCCTAATATGCAAAAGAGAGTCCCCACAGCCAAATTACCCGGACTGAAGTGTCACTAGCTCAGAGTGAGAAACCCTGTGTGACATCCTGGGAATCCTCTAGACCAGGGGTGGCGAACAAGTTCGACTATGCGCTCGGAGATCGCTCCTCAGAGGTCCCTCCTCAGAAGCAGCATAACAAAATCCAAACTTGGCAAAGAGCCACAGTATACAAAATAATGATAAGAGGCAAAGAGCCGAA
>CAUYPK010046498.1:0-27339 GCA_963574355.1 Loris lydekkerianus
TTAATGAACGCACTGTTCGACGTTGGTTTGTGAAATTTCATTCCGGAAATTTTAGCCTCAAAGATGAGCCCCGAAGTGGTCGATCTAGAGTAATCCAGGACGAGGATTTGAGGACCCTGGTGGAGACTGACCCATCACAAACGGTGCGTGGGATGGCAGAAGAACTGGGTGTCAGCTCCCATGCGTTTTTTGATGGTTTCAAACGTATTGGAAAGGTCAAAAAGCTCGAAAAGTGGGTGCCCCACGATTAAACCATCGGCAGAAATTGTCAACGTTTCAAGGTTTGTTCTTCATTGCTTTTGCGCAACCAAAACGATACTTTTTTGGATCGGATCGTCACGTGTGATGAAAAGTGGATTCTCTACTACAATAGGAAACATTCAGGACAGTGGTTGGACACCGATGAGCCACCCAGGCACTTCCCAAAGGCAAAACCCCTCCAAAAAAAGATCATGGTTACTGTATGGTGGTCAGCGGCTGGTGTGATTCACTATAACTTTCTGCAACCAGGCCGAACCATCACACCAGAGTCCTATCGTGAGGAAACTGATGAAATGTACTGAAAATTGCGTCAGCAGCAGCCAGCACTGGTCAACGGAAGAGGTCCGATCCTGCTCCATGACAACGCCCAGCCGCACGTCTCACAAATCACAGTCCAAAAATTAAAGGAATTGAGGGTTGAAGTTCTGCCCCACCCACCATACTCCCCAGACCTCTCACCAACCGACTACCATCTTTTCAAGCACTTCGATAACTTTCTCACTGGTAGAACCTTTGCCAATCAGGACCTAGCAAAAACAGCCTTCGTTGACTTCATCGAATCCCGAGCACCCAATTTTTATGCCAACGGAATTAATAGACTTGTGTTACGTTGGCAAAAGTGCACTGATTCAAATGGCGCTTATTTCGATTAAATTGAATATTCACTGAGATATTACAGTTTAAAATAGACTCATAAAAACGGACAAAACTTTTGAAATGACCTAATACAGGGCTGCCAATTAAGTGCACTGTGATAAGTTCACAAACTTAATTGTCAGTACTGATGAAATCCTTGTCAACTAATTCTAGTATTTGAGCTGGCTCAGAACAGGTCACCAATTCATTACCTTTTAAAAATGTATGGATCACATTTTCCCTGTTTTTTCAGACACTGAGTAATTATGAATTATATCCTGGTCACAGTAAATGGTTATGTTTGAAGGCGACTGATTCTGTTACATTCTCTAAGGGGTGCTCATTTTTGTTTTAAAAAGCACTTCGCTTGGCTAAACTCAAACTCCCAATCTGTCATTCCCTATAGCGGCTGGGCGGCTGGGTTGCTTAGTGTTTGTCCCACTCACACACAGTTCAAGGCTCAACCAGAGATGGGCAAAGTTATGTGCAGAATTGAGGGCTTCTCCTCTGTAGCTCCCTCGTCCTACATTTCACTCCTAAGTTTCTAGCTACTGTGCTAAGTCCAAACTTGTTTTCTGATTCATCAAGTCAGTAATCATACCACAAGCATCAACTATAAATTGTCATTTACCAGAACTATGACTTTTAATATATATGAATGTGTTCAAATGAATACATATATTCCACATTTATGAGGAAAATGTTGAAAAGTATACTTAAAAATATTTCTGTATCAGCAAAGCTTAGTGGAATGTCCCACCCAATTACCAGCACACCTATAGACAAAAAAAAAAGGTCAAATTTTCAAAGGAAGTATAATAGCAGCAATCTCGGTAGCAAAATCAGGTTTCCCAAAAATAAGTCAGAATTAATGAAATAAGCACAATAATGTCTGATATTTAAATTGGGAAAAAATAACATTCTAACATTTCATTTTTATTATTCGTAACATTACTTAGAAAATGTTGGGCTTAACAACCCTTCTCTATTTGTCTTTAAAAAGATCACTAAATTTATTCAGGAATTCTTTACCTATAGGCAATAGAATACATTTGTGTTTTAGTTAAAAAAAAAAAAAGGTTTTGCTGCTATTTTTTTCATTTTATTTTGTTTTTATTATCTGTGAATATCCATTAAACTCTATATTATCATTTCTTTATTTTATCTGACAGGTTTTAGGTGCTGTTATCCACATAAATTATGTTATAATCTTACTCAGGAAGGAATGCCACTTTGATAACCATTAAAAAAATGAAAAGAGACAATCTTTGTAAAAGAAATATTTGAGGCTAACAGCAAGTAAACATAATAAATCATCAAGATTTTTTAACTTGTGAATATTTAATATAAACAGTCTTGTTTTGAGAAAATAAAATGATAAAGCCTCATATTTATGATATTAATAAATCAAAAGAAGAGAGGGATATTATGTCAATATGGGATACAACCCTCATTTGGTTCCCTATACCAAAAAATAGAATACATATAAAATGTTCTTTATTCTAGTTACATATTAACACAACAAAGGCAGTTTGTCATATTATAAATTATAGTTAATATTTTGGCTTATATGAGATAGAGGAGTTTATTGCAAATCCAGTATGAGAATAATGTTATATTCAAATTATGTTTCTGTGTTTTATTTATTTGTAGCTCATCTCAGGGATTAGATTCCAAAAAAAAAAAAAAAAAAAAAAAAGAAAAAGAAGAAGAAGCTTCTAAGGTCAGCCACCTGTACCCAAAAGGTATTCCTGGGGAAGGCAGCAATGTCCTGGAAAGGGTCTGGGACTAACAGAAGGAGAGTGAGGCCAGCCACACAAAAGACAACGAAAGCCAGAGAGGTCCATGTGAGGAAGTCACAGCAGTTTTTGGATCAGAGCTTTTGGAATGAAATGATCATGTAGAAACTAAATTGGTCTCTCTACATTTTTGGCAAAATAAGACTGTATCATAAATGAAGTTATTTAATTTCTTTTAAAATAAATAAAAGGATCTTTTACCTGTTACAAATGTAGAATATTTACCACATGAGAAAACCCAAAGGAAGAAGGAAAGGAAAGTAATACCTACCGAGTCAGGCATTATGGCATAGGCACTTTCATATTGTTTAATCCTCACAACTCTCAAGTGAACTTTCTCACATTTTCATAGATGAAGAAACTTAAGTTACAGAAGGTAACAAACTTGCTGAATACAATTATAAAGGATGGGTGAGGCAGGGAATCAAACCTCAAACCCCAAAGAATAAGCACCTCAAAATGTTCCTCTAAAAGTCTGAGGCATAAAAAAATATAAAAATGGAAATACTTGGTAACATTGTGCCGTTTTTCAGCATTTCAGTTTTATCTACAACAACTGGAACCAAAATGTCAACATTTTGCTTCAACCTTCAGGTAGGAAGTGTAATGTAAAACAGCCAAGGCGGAAGCTTCTCTTTCACAAGCTGCTCATAATTTTGGATCACATACTAATTGTTATGAAAATTAATCAAGTATACCAACTACATGCAAAAAATTTAGTACTTTCTCGATGTAGTCAGATAAGCACAATAAATTAACTCAACCTCCAATACTAACAGTAGAAGAATGCCATTGCAGATATAAAATATTATTTACCTCTATCTTTTCTGTTTCATGAATTATACATAGCATTCAGTTGAAAATTATGAAATATATAGGAAAAATTAACCACTGTCTGTAGACAAAGTGACAAAACCAGACTCAAAGGATTGAAACAATCAGAGAATTTAAAGTGACTGTGATAGACATCAAAATAACAGATGGAGAATGCCTTCAACAGGTTCACAATTACATTAAACACAGCTAAAGAAAAAAATTAATGAACTTTAAGATAGGTGTACAAATTATCCAAAACAAAACACAAGGAGGAAGAAAAAGGACAGAGGCCTTCTGGTTTCCAGTCCAACCATGTAAGAATCTTGGAAATCACCATGCCATCCTAACAGATAAAAAGCAGAACAAGCAAAAACAGCAACTCTTCTCAAACTGTTAAGAGAAATGAGATCACAGGGCAAACCACTGTCCCCAAAATAAGAGAGACAGACAGGAGAATACAAAGAATCACAGCCTAGAGTAGAAACTCACCAGATAAAACCCATCCAAGAACCAGTACCTGAGTCAGGAAACCTGAACTACTGTCCATGAATGGCGGACAACTCTCAGAGGACCCAAGCCATCAGGGGACCGCACAATTTTCTTTCTTTCTTTTCTTTTTTTTTCTTTTTTTTTTTTTTTTGGCCAGGGCTGAGTTTGAACCCAGTACCTCTGGCATATGGGGCCAATGCCCTATCCCTTTGGGCCACAGGCATCACCCGCACAATTTTCTAATACTTACCTCTTAAGAGTTCTACCTGGTTCTTACAGTGACTATTATAGAAAATTTGATCATGCTTCTAGCTAGATGAAGAGAAAAGGAAACATTTTGAGATATACCAGAGCAGTCTAATCTTAAGAAGGTGTGCCCTCAGAAGAAATAGTTAACCAGAGCCTAATCTGTTGGTGGTATATCAGAGCCTAAATGACCCGGGGGGAAGGGGAATACCAAACTCTAGCCCCCTCAACATTCCATGTAGGACAAGGGCAATGCCCAACTCCAGCTACCTTTAGCCACCCTGTCCCATCTAAGGGGGTTGGGACATACTGAGAACCATGTATGAAGATCACAGACCATGGGCACAGGCTCACTAAAAGACTGAGACTTAATTACAGGACTACAGAAAGGTTCCCCAAACCTTCTCACATCACCAAAGGCCTATTTCCAATAGTTCCTTTTACCCTGTACGTCATGGCCAACTATTGAGAAAAAATTATAAGACACATTAAAAGACAAAACACATAGTTTGAAGAGATAAAACAAGTATCAGAAGCAGATTCAGATATGCCAATAATGTTATAATTATCAGACTAGTACTTTAAAACAACTACTATTATTATGCTAGAGGCTCCAGAGGATTAAGGAGACAGCAGGCAAAAACAGATGATCAAAGAATGCTAAGCAGAGAGATAGACTGGGTCTAAGAACTGAAAGCTAGAGTTCAAAAATACTGTAATAAAAATAAAGAATGTAGGCGGCACCTGTGGCTCATGGATAGGGTGCTGGCCCCATATACCGAGGGTGGTGGATTCGAACCGGGCCCTGGCCAAACTGCAACAAAAAATTGACAGGCATTGTGGCAGGCGCCTGTAGTCCCAGTTACTCGGGAGGCTGAGGCAGGAGAATCACCTAAGCCCAAGAGCTGGAGGTAGCTGTGAGCTGTGACACCACTGCACTCTACTAAGGGCGACAAAGTGCGACTCTGTCTCAAAAGAAAAAAAAAAAAAAAAAGAAGAACAAGAAGAACAAGAATGTTTTTGATGGGCTTATTAGTAGACTGGACACAGCTAAGAAAAGAATCTCTAAACTTGAGAATTTCTCAACAGAAACTTCCAAAACTAAAAAGCAAATAGAAAAAAAAAGAAAAGAACAAAATATCCAAGAACTGTGAGACAATCACAAAAATTTAAATACATATAATGCGAAACTGCAAGGGAAGAAAACAGAAACAAAGATATATAAAATATTAATAACTGAAAATTTCCCCAACTTGATGTCAGACATCAACCCACAGTCTGAAGAAGAGAACAATAAGCAGGACAAAAGCCATGAAAATGATACCTAGGCCTATCACATGTAAAATGTAGAAAAGCTAATGTAAAGAAAAAATACAAAAAGAAGCCAGAGGGAAAAAACCCCCTAACCACAAAGAAGCAAAGATATGAATTACATCCTTTACAACTTCTCAGAAACCATGCAAACAAAAATAATAGGGTAAAGTATTTACAGTGTTGAGAGAGAGAAAGAAAAAAAAAAACAATCAGCCTATGGATCAGTCTCTAAGATTAGTCATATCCTAGGATACAAATCAAATCTCAACAAACTTAAAAAAATAGAAATTATACCTTGCATCTTCACTGAGACTCTTTATATAAAAAATATGAACAAAAAATTTTAAGTCAGCCAAAGGAAACAAAAGATCTATTACATACAGAAGGACAAAGAATTAAAGCAGATTTCTCATCACAAACTACGCAAGCTATTAGATATCCAGTGACATTTTTAAAGTGCTGAAAAGAAAAACTAAATCTAGAGTTAGAGGAGTAAATCTAAATTTTACTCCCATCAAAAAATTATTTCAAAAATGAACTTTTAGAGTAACAAAAACTGAAAGAACTCACTAGCAATGGATGTGACTATAAAACAAATATTAAAGGAAGTACTTTGTACAAAAAATTAAATTGCTAGACAGAAACATAAACCTGCAAAAAGAAAAGAAGAACAAAGGACTAAAATTAAGAAAAATAAAAAGGCTTTTTTTTTCTTATTTTTAAAAGCTCTAAATGATAATTGATCACATAAACTAAAAAATAGTAGCAATGTATAATGGATTTTTAGCCATAAAGTTCGTGTGCAATTTAAAATAATGTGCACACAAACTTTATGGCCATCCTGTACATACATAAAACTAAAATCTATAGTAGTAGGCAAGAAGAGAAAAAATAATTAGGAATACACTGTTATACAGTTCTTATAAGTGAAGCAGTATAATACTGATTGACAGCAGACCAAAATTAAAGTTGTAGACAGCGAACAAAAAACAACCATTAAAAAATATTTAAGTGTAAGTAAGTCAATTGTACGGGTAAACAAGCACCACAAAAATAGATAGGAAAAAAAAGAAAATTAGGAATGATGAGCCAGATGGGACAAACAGGAGACAACTAACAGTATGGGAGATTTTAATACAATTATGTCAATTGTTATACTGAATGCAAATGTTCTAAAAATACAAATTAAAAAGACTGTCAAATGTATCTACAGTAAACTTCAAATATAAAAACATACGTGTTAAAAAAAAAAAAAAATACCCTAAAGAGAGTTAGAATCACCATGCAGTAGAACCTCTACAAGTTGATCCCCCAAGGGACTCTAACAAAATGGTCAACATATGGAGGTGGTCAACATAGGAACTAGGCCCACTGTTCTAATAGATCACATGTGTGGTACGTGTCTGGTCTATGAAAATTAGGTTAACTCAAGGAGGTGATCAATGTAGGGAGGTGGTCAATCTGGAGGTTCTACTGTATTAGTATCAAACTAGACTTGAAGACCAATGAGAAAAAGAAAAGCTAAGAAACAAAAAAACAATAAAAGGGTCAATTCACCAGAAAGATAAAACAATGGTAAGTGTACACCCACCTAAGTATAGAGCTCCAAAATGCATGAAGCTCAATTCATAGAAGAAACAGATAAACCCACAAATACAGCTGGAGTTTTCAAGATTTCTCACACAGTATTCAAAAGAAAATTAGTAAAGTTACAGAAGATCTGAGTAACAATATTAATTAGCTTTACCTAATCGATATTTAAACCCAACCACAGCAGAAAACATTCTTTCGAACATACATTATATTTAAGATGGAACATATTCTGACTCAGGAAACAAACACCAACAAATACAAACATGCACTCCCTATTTCCTGCCCATAAGACAAACTAGAAATCAATAATAAAAAGATATCTGAAAAATTCTCAGCTATTTGAAAATTAAACAACACACTTCTAAATGACACAGGAATCAAATAGGAAGAAATGAGAAAATATGTTCCCCTGGTGGGAACACACATAGTAAGGAGTTCCTAGTGACCTTTAACTGACCTAGGGCTCATTATCATCTAATTAGAATAGCCTAGGGAGAGTTTTCATAAAGGATTTTAGGAGGGGGCATGCATTGTAAGGAAACTGTTATATAACCTAACATGTTATGTAATCTGCTATACAGGATGGCCATAAAGTTCATGTGCAATTTAAAATAGTTGTCTACTCTGTATAACTCCAACCCATCAATCACCCCAAAGGTGGGGAACAACAACCAATCCAGAAAGGTGGACAAGGCATAAAAAAGACAATGTGTGCCAGACTTTGGGGTCTTTCTCCACTCACAGAGAATGACTGTCTCTCCCTCTGAGACTTACTTTCATTCTGCAATAAATGTTATGTGTGTGAATACTTTTTGTATCAGTGATCACTGTCGTCAGCTCAACTCAGTACCTGAACTCATTCTGGACAGTGGGAAACAGGGGACTGGACATCCAGGCAAACCTAACACACAAACAACCCATGTATCCAGCAAGGTCAGGGAGGAAATGAGAGGATTCTTTTCTACAGAATTGTGGGTGAAGGTGGGTAGAGACTTACCTAATCTTAGCTGGAGGCCCACTTACTGGCCTCAGCATTTTCTCTCACTTCACTACTGCCCTGTTCTCCATCTTAGCAAAGAGATGGGGGGGGGGGGGGGATGGCGCCTGTGGCTCAAAGGAGTAGGGCGCCGGCCCCATATACCAGCGGTGGGGGGGTTCAAACCCAGCCCCGTCCAAAAAAAAAAAAAAACTACCAAAAAAAAAAAAAAAAAAGGAGATTGGGAAGGGAGCTCTTAGGAAGGGAACAAAGGAGAAGAAACAGTGATTTAAATGTTATTGGATAGAACTTAACAAAACTTCATGTTTCAGTCACAGTTTCATTCTCAACCATAATACTGGCACATGGCTTCAAAACTGCTGGCCTGTGAATTTTCATTATGGGAAATCTAGCTCTTGGTCTGCTACTTTAACTCTCCACCTTTACTACCTGTGAGATCTTTACCTGGTTTGTCCTCTCTGTGACCTAGAACACAGCTAGTCCCTGTACCAAAAATTCCATTCTAGACATGGGAAGGAGTGGAATTTATGACTTGGACCTCCAGGCTTGCTCAGTCCCATCAGCTCTCCCACATGGCATTTCATTTCTCTGCCTTGGATCTGCATTCTGCTGCTTCACCCTATCTTCTCTCTCCCTCTGCCAAACAATAAGTCTGGGATATTCTCCTAAGGTCACTGAGAGAGGTGCCTTTCTTCATAAAAACTTTTAAGATTTAGATTTCCCTAGGAAGATAAAATACCTACTCTTAGGTCTCAACTCTCCACTTGACCCAAAACTTCCTCCCCAAAAAAATATCTTAAAATACCTTCCTGAGCAGCCCTACCCACTAAATGCCAATTCTCCAACACTGAAATACAATAATAGGACATATCTGAGAAGGTACATTTATGTAGTAAGAGATGAAAAGAAGAGAGAAACAGAGAGAGGAGGGAGGGAGGGAGGGAAGGAAGGAGGGAGGGAGGGAAGGAGGGAGGGAAAGAGGGAGGGAGGGAGGGAAGGAGAGAGGGAGGAAAGGAGGGAGGGAGGGAGGGAAGGAGGGAAGGAGGGAGGGAAAGGAAAGAGGGAGGGAGGGAGGGAAAGAAAGAAAGAACCGAATCATAGAATCATACCACATCTACCACAGAAAGGAAAAAGAAAAAAAAAAACTCCAACTCAAGTTGCTTCACTGGGAAATTCTACCAAAAATTTAACAAAGAAATAATATCAGTTATATATAAATTTCTCCAGAAGGAAAAAAACATTTTCCAGCTCATTTTATGGGGTCAAACATTACTCGCATGCAAAAACATATACATGCACAAAGTTGTTAAAGTTATAAATATGTCACATGAACATAGATGCAAAAGAACCTCAATAACATATTATCAGATCAAATCCAGCAATATATAAAAAAATAAGATAGCGTGATGAAATAGGTGTCAAACCAATTATGCAGAACTGGTTCGATATTCCAAAATCAATCAATATAATTCACTCTGTCAACAGACGAAAGAAGAAACATCATATAATCATTACAGGCCACAAAAACATATGACAACATTGAATATCCATTCATGATAGAAACTCTCAAACCAAAAACAGAGGATGATAAACGCCAACTACAAAAAAATTAACGCTAACATTGTGCTTAATGATGAAAAAATGAAGTACTTTCTCCTAAGATCAGAAACCAGCCAAGAATGCCCACTCTCCCCATGCCTATTAAACTTTGTAGTGAAAGTTCTAGGCAATTCAGTGAGGTAAGAAAAAAAAAAAAAGTCCTACACAAATAAAACTTTTCTCTATATAGAAAAATAAAATGTATCTCTATTTACTAATAACATGATTGTTTACATAGAAAATCCCAAAGAATTTATTAAAATTTACTCAAAAGCTACTATAATCAATTAATGAAGTTAGGAAAATTTCAGGGTAGAAAATCATATAAAAAATCAATTACCTATTGCACAAAAATGTAAATGTTTTAATGCCACAGAACTGTGTATTTAAAATGGTTAAAATAGTAAATTGTATTATATACATTTTACTGCAATCTTTTTAAATGATAATATCAGGAAGCTATCTAGAAAGAAATAAAATGTTCTGAGTCAGCTGAGAATTTAAGTCTTTATTAAAAGATTATTATTGTTGTTTGTTTTCTGAGACAGAGACTCGCTCTATTCCCTGGTATAAAGTACAACGGTATTGTCATAGCTCACTGCAACCTCAAACTCCAGGGCACATGCAATCCTCTTGCCTCAGCCTCACAGTTCTAGGATTACAGGCTTGAGTCATCACACCCCACCTCTTGAAAGTTTTTTTTTTTTTTTTTAAGCAATTGTATTCATATATATCAACAATGAATAATTGGAAATTAAAATAAAAAACACAAAACTACCCAAAAACATGAAATATGTATAAAACTATCAAAATATGTAAGATCTACATGCTAAAGTCTAGAAACATTAATGAAAACATTAAATAAAAAGTAAATAAATGTAAGCACATACCATATTCATGGATTAGATATTAGAATATCTTTAATATGTCAAATCTCTCTATATTTACAATCTCAATCAAAATTCCTGATTATTATATAGAAATCAGAAAGCTGATTCTCAATTTTAAACAAACAAAAAAAGTAACAAAAACAGTCAAAAATAATTTTTTAAAGGAACCTGATTCCAAGACTTTTCCATAAAGCCATAATAATGAACACAACGTGGTTGTGGCAAAAAGACATATAAATCAAGAGAATAAGAGTGCCCAATAGTAGATCCACAATACACGTATAATCAACTGAGTTTCGACAAAGGTGCAAAGTCAATGAAAGGGTAGTCCGGAAAGAAACCTTGCTTATACTTCACAGCACATATGGAATTTAACAAAAAATAAATTATAGACTTAAAAGTAAAAAGTAAAAAATTATACAACTTTTAGAAGAAAACATAAGAGAAACATCTTTGTGATCTTGTGGATTAGGCAAATATTTCTTAAATATGTATAATACCAAAAGCATGAACCATAAAAGACAAAATTTATAAACTTGTACTTCTTCAAGACGTAACAGCTTTAGTTCTTCGAAAGATAGTCATTGAAAAGACAAGCCAGACAGAAAGAAAATATTTGCAAACACACAAGTTATAAAACACTTATGCCCAAAATATATAAACTATAAAAAATAAGAAAACAAAGATTTTTTAGACGAGCAAAAGAGCTGAACAGACAATTGAGCAAAAAGATATGCAGATGATAAATAAGCACTCAACATCATTTGGCACTAGGGAAATGCAAAATAAAACCACAATGAGATATTACTATATAATTACTAAAATGGTTAAAAATAATAAACTCACAATACCAAGAAGTGGTCACAAAGGGAGGCAAATGTTAGGAAAAAGTCTGGCAGTGTCTTCAAATATACATTTACCTTGACCTAGCAATCACACTCCTATGTATTTACCCAAGAGAAATGAAAATGTATGTTCCCGTAGAAATCTATAACAAAATTCTCATAGCAGATTTATTCATTGTCTCCAAAACCGGAAACAATCTCTCTGACAAATGGATAAAATATGTTACGTCTGTATGATATGATACTCCACAGGAGTAAAAGCAGTAAATTGCTACTAATACACGGATAAATCTCAAGTGCAGTGTGCTAAGTTAAAGAAGTTTGTATTCCTCATTGTAGACACAGTAAGGAGGGGCAGGCAATAGAGGGTAGACGATTATAAAATCATAAAGAGAAATTTTCTAGGATGATAAAATTCTTCTCTATCTTGACTGTGCTGGTGTTTACAAGACTATCAAGAGGACTGTCAAAACTCATAGAACTACATACAAAAAATTGGTGAATTATCATCTATGTACATATAAACTCAATAAACCTGACTAAAAAAAATCTATTAATGAATTTACAGTGACTTTATGCCTATGAGGTAGGTCAGAATTTCTCAAAATATAGAACCACCATTTCCAAAATCACCTTTAACAAGGAGTACTTAACAAGAAATGTAGTGTATTGATCTCTACACCAAACCAAATGAGTCAGACTCTTGTGACCAGAGCTAGGAATATTCATTTTTTTAAAACACCTTTGTGATTCTGACACACAATGAAGTTTGAAAACCTCCTAGCCAAAGTATAAATCATGTTTTTCTACTTTATTAAATATGAACTGAAATGTTCTAACTATAGAACATAGATTAGAGGTATTACCAAGTTACAGAATAAAATTTGACAATAAAACTACATATTAAGTAAGATAAATATTACCTAATACTATATATTATATTTTAATACATTAAGGATCTTCAAACATATTTCTTCTTAAAAAAGCAATAAATGGACAGGCCACTCTTTACACACACAAGGATATAAACATTGATGAAATAACTGAATGTAAGTGTACAAAGTCATAAAAACATAGAAAAAGAGGAAATTTTTGTTTAGTAATAATGCAGACATAGGTAAGGCTTTCCAAAACCAAAATTTAGAAGCCATTAAGGGTCGGGGGAAAAAAAAAAAAGACTACTTTAACTATTAAAAAAAAAGAACAAAACAAAATAAAGATAGTATAAAAATACCTTTTTTTCAGCACGTATAACAAAAAAAGAACCTCCTTAAATCCACCAAGAGCTCTTATAAATCATTTACACTAACAATACATTTTTAAAATATGGGTGAATAGCCAGGTATGGTTGCTCACATCTATAATCCCAGAACTTTGGGAGACCAAAGAGAGAGGCCAGGAATTTTAGACTAGCCTGGGCAATACAGTCTCTACAAAAAAAAAAAAAAAAAAATTTAAAAATTAGCCAGGTGTGGTGACACGCACCGGTAGTCCCAGCTACTTGGGAGGCTGAGGCAGGAGGTTCAATTAAGCCCAAGAGTTTGAGGTTGCTGTGAGCTATGATAACGCCACTGCACTCCAACCTGGGCAACAAAGCAAGACTCTGTCTCTAAAGAAAACAAATACATACATAGGTGAAGTAGTTCCTAAACATATGAAATAGAAATGACTTATAACCTCTTCCCTTAGTTTCTCTTCCTCCCATTCTTCAACCTCATCTTTTAATCTATCTCAGAAGTAAAAAGAAATTTTCCCACACCCACTTCCCCAATACTCTCAGTCCCAAATATATTGTGCCAAGACTTCCAGAGAGGAGAATTCAGAGGTTTTTAAATAATGATTACTTATAGCAATAAATTGCATTTAATTTCTAAATAGGAAGTTTTATAATTAATTTTTGGAGGATCTGTATTGATTCTTCCTATTCATTCTTTAATTTCGGTATTATTAGTTTCTTTTTCCCCTTCATTTGGTCCATGCAAATCCTAGAGAAAAATCACTCTTGCAAAGGAGACATACTGTATATAAAGCTGTGATGAATTTGTTTTATTCTCAAAAATTATTATTCCCAAAGAAAAGTTCTGCCTAAAGCATCCAGTTCTTTCAGCAAACTTTTAGATTAGTTCAATATTACTCAATTTTGAAAAATGATATGCTGCTAAGGAAATCTTTCATTTTATTAAATTCCATTTACAGCCCCTCCTCCAAAACAAACATGTTACTTGATTTTGCTCACCTCCTCTCCTGAGAGGTAATATGCTGCAAGCAGGCCCCCAATAAATCGAATGTTGACTTCAAACACAGACACCTCCGAATTCTGTGAAAACATTGAATATACACATGCTTTATAAGTTTTCAAAACATTTTCAATACTTAATTGTTTCTCACAAACGTCCTATGGAAAATGCTGTTCTACTTCTGCATTCTCATTTCTCTCTCACCTCCTTTTTGTCACCATTACTGAAACTCCCCATTACTGTCACCACAGCTTCCAATCTGCCAAAAACAATGAGCCATTTTCACATACCATACACAGTACTTGAGATCTCCCAGAGGTTTGATACTATTGATTACTGTCCCTTCTTCCTGAAAGCATTCACTTCTGTAATAGCACTCTCTACTGCTGGCTCTTTCCTTCTCCTTTAATCACTGCAGCATTAACTTTTATATTTATATCTCCTCATGAATTTTAAATATGTTTTGAAGTATACATAATAACTTAATAACTGTTAAAGGAGGCACCAAGAACATGGTATAATGATGTATTATGAAATTAATAATGTTGAGAAAACTAGCTCCTAGGTAAGAAATTAATGTCATTTTGCATAGACAGAGTGTCCATAAAGTTTGTGTGCTATTTTAAATTGCATATGAACTTTATAGCCACCCTGTATATCAAAATGAAGTCTAAATTATTTAGAAATAAATGGAAAAAAAAATACAGAAGTAGACAATAAGTGACAATATATAAACTTGCTTAGAAGTTATAACCACAAAATCAACAGTTTCAATAATATATTGAAATTTTCCTTAAATGCAAAAATAAAGCCATGAATAAAATTAAAAGGCAAACAAATTTGCTACAAATATAGCAACATTAATAATCTCACTACAATGAGTTTATGTTTGTAGGCAGACATGGATAAAGATATTGCTAGAAAAATTCAAATACATGGAAAGAAAAGTAATGTCAGAGAACACAACCAAAGAATCCAAAGAATATATACAATTGACTAATATAAAAATATTTATAATTAATTCGTAACAAAAATTAAAAGAAAAAATACATTACTCTAAAGTCTCTCTAGCATTCACAGGCAGAACACATCCTTCGCTAACACTCGTATATTTCTACATTATAGCACTTTCACAATAAAATGTAATTTTTTGGTAACCTGGCTTTTATCCCACCCCATCACCAAAAGCAAAGTGCTTGATACTATTTCATATATTCCCAACATATACTGTAGGGCACAAAAGAGACGTTCAATAAATATGGGAAGGAAGGGAAAGAGGGAAAGAAAGCCTTCACCGCTCTCCAGAATTGTAGTAACAACCTTCTAACCAGTAACCCTGCTTTCATACTTACCTTCTTCCCTACACTCCATTCACTGCCTTACAGTTAGAGTGAGTCTTTTAAATCTTATGTCAGTTTAAATAAGTAATTTTGCAAACTCTTACAAGGGCTTCATATTACACTCAGAGTAAAATGACCCAACATGTTCAGATACCCTACAAGCTCTTTGTATCTTGCCCACTAGTACCACTTTGACTCACTTAACTACATGTGTCTACTTGCTGTCTCCATAACAGTCAAACTTAAGACTCCTGTGTCAGTCTTTACACCTGTTACCCTTTGCCTGGATGTCTTCCCCTCACATAGCTGAAGGAATCACACTATTTCTCCCTGCATGTCTTTGAACAAATGTCACCTCATCAGAAATTTTTTCTGACTACCCAATATAAAACTATAATCTGCCATCACTAATACCTTCCCTTCCTTACATTATTCCCCCAATTAACACTTGTTATCATCTGATTACTATACAATAATCATATAGCAATAATATATTTTTATGTGTAAAATTTAATCTCCTGCTTCACTAGAAAGAAGACATCACAAGTTAGAGAGCAGTGATTTTCAACTGGTGTGCCATTAAGAGCAGCAGTTCTCAACCTGTGGGTCACAACCCACAGGAACTGTATTAAAAGGTCATGGCATTAGGAAGGTTAAGAACTCGTGCATCAGAGGATCTTAGGTGTGCCATGAAAAATTTTAAAGATCATCAATTAAATTCTTTTCCAAAGAAGATCAAAGCATAGTAAGTATATTCTTTTTTCTTCTTTTCTTTGATCAACATAATTTAAGTGTGCCACAAAAGTTTAACTATAGGTGCAAGTGTGCCATGAGATAAAAAAGATTAAAAAACACTGTTCTAAAGGATGAGAAGGGATAAATGGGAGAGGCATTACTGTAAGAAGTAATGACTGAGAATCCACTAAAATTGATGAAAATGTTAAGTGCTCAAATTGATAAAACATTATGAGTCCTTTAAAGAATAACTTGCACATAGACACATGGTAATGGATTATAGAACAACAAAGTGAAAAAGAAAATATTAAAACAAGGGGAAAATATATAAGATCTTTTAAAAATTAGACTGGCAACACAATTAACAGCATAAAAGAAATAGGAAGGACAATGGAACTCTACCTTTAACTGAAAGAATATCATCATTAACCTCTAATTCTATTATCAGCTATAGTATCTATTAAGAGAGAGCCATATGTCCATATGGGTTCTCTTGGATATCTTGTCAAAAATGTCAACTTAACCAAAAGTCCTTCAAAACCCACCTATGTAAAACACTACTTACTCCAATCCTACATTTTCTTATTACTCTCCACAGCACTTATCATCACCTGACATACTACTGTATATATTCGAGTATAAGCCGAGTTTTTTTGGCACAAAATTTGTGCCAAGTGGCTTATACTCGAGTATATACAGTATATATAACTTGAGTATCTGTTTGTGGTTTTTCTTCCAACACTAGGATGTAAACTCAAGAAAAAGAAAAGGCACTGCTGGTGGGACTACAAACTAATACAACCTTTTTGGAAGGAAGTATAGAGAATTCTCAAAGAACTCAAGCTAGACCTCCTATTTGATCCTGCAATCCCATTACTGGGCATCTACTCAGAAGAAAAAGGATCATTTTATTATAAGGACATTTGCACTAGACTGTTTACTGCAGCTCAATTTACAATCACCAAAATGTGGAAACAACCCAAATGCCCACCAATCCAGGAATGGATTAACAAACTGTCGAATATGTATACCATGGAATACTGTTCTTAGTAACACATTCTTAGTAAAGCATCACAAGAATGGAGAAGCATGAATCCAATGTACTCAATTCTGATATGAGGGAAATTGATGCTAGTACGCAGTGTGGGTGGGGGAATAGGGGAGTAGAGAGAGGGAAGGGGGGGTTGGGGTCACAATGTGTGACACACCTCTTGGGCGCAGGAGACAATTATAAGAGGGGCTTAACCTCTAACAACTGCAAGCAGTGTAACCTGGTTCTTTGTACTCTCAGTGATTCCCCAACAATAAAAAAACAAGAAAGAAAAAAAGAAAAAGACTTTGTTTTGTTCATTACTATAGCCACAGAATCTAGAAAAGACAGAGGAATCACTCAATAAATGTATTTATTTACTTAGCTATTACTTAACTTGGAAGTTTCAAATATAAACTGGAATTAACTAAATAATAAGTACACAAAGGACAAGAGGGAAATGAACTAAATTAAAGTGTTCTAAGATATATATATGCTTCAGAAGGAAGATAAAGACACTGATTAATTTTAAACTTTGTTGAGTATATACCTGTATATTAAAACGTTTAGAGTAACTCCAATATGAATGGAAATAAAAATATACATGTTAAATTAGCAGAGGATAAAACAGACATGATTTAATCCAAAACAAAGAAGCAAACAAAAAATAAAAGCAAATGAAAAGTATAACATGGGTGGCAAAACAAAGATAAAAGACAGACCTAACTCCCAAATATATGTTACTGCAACAAATGTAAATATTTTAACCTTAACATTTAAAATAAAAAGACTGTAAGACTGGGTATAAAAATCAAAATTCAAATATACAATTTTGTTTATGCAAAATATACAACTAAAACATAATGACACAGAAAAGTTGAAAGTAATGGGATGAAAAATGACTGTGCTGATTATTAAACTATTTCCTTCTAGTTCAAATTCATTCCTCTGTATGATGGTATACCAGGAGTTGGAACTCTACAAATTTATTTCATTTACTAGCTGACTCACTTTTAGGCCTTACCAATAGAAGTTCTAAAAAGACAATACAAAACTTGGGGGAATTAAAAGGGACTTATTCCTTCCTGTTTACTTCTAATTTCTCGGTGTCAGGCCAGCCACAGGTTCTTCATCCTCTCAGTGGTAGCTGGTCCAGACATAGATCTTCTGTCACACAACCCCCACCACCAGCCTCACTGGCCCCTTAGAGATGTTAAACTCCTAACTAGGTGCCCTCTCTCAAGAGGTCTAAATCCCAAATCTGAGACAGCCCTTCTAAGAGCGCCTAAGGTACCAGAAACACCTGGACAACACTAAGCACTCATTCTACAGAGACCAAGCTATTAAATTTTAATGATCCTAATCACTTCCGATGGTTTTCACAGCCCCAGGGGTGGAAACTGTTCCCTATTTCGTAGAGTTACTACCTCTGGTAATATCACAATGCTCTCTTTTTGCCATTTTGGTTCCTTATTACTTGGTTAACAACTCTAGACGTTAAACCTTCTAGTTAAAATAGATGGTATACTTCTGGTTCCAGATAGAGCTCTAACTGATACAAGGGAATTACCAGCCATAATAAAGCTGCCATGTTAATGAATGAGAGTATTTGAGATTGCACAGATGATGAATTTTCTCCGAATTAATCAGTAAATTAAATGCAATCATCATCAAAATTTCAACAAGGTTTTTCAGAACTTGAAAGAACAAAGGACTAAGAATTAGGATAATTTCCTTATAGAACAAGATCAGACATCAAGATTCAGGTACAGATATCTAGCTTCTTATAACAATATGGTAGTTAGGACCGTTTAGTACTAACATAGGGATAAAGAAAAAGCCAATGGAAAATAATAAACGAATATGACTAATATATGACTAATGTAGCATGTAAAAATAGCAGGAAATAAATAATCCTAAGATCAATTGGGTAACTTACTATTTTACACTATATACAAAACTTAATTTCATATGAGTTAAAAACAAATGCAAAAGCAACAAACTTTAGAACATGCAAATAAAATACAAAGGTCACTAAGAAAGTTTTGAGACAGACTGTATTATGGTCCATTATTTCACTTCCAAGAAACACAGTCCACAGTATCCTTTCTGATTCACTCATGGAACTTCCAACTTGCTCTATTTATCAGTGTTACTAGAAGAGCTTCATTTGTTTCCCTCTGTGCAGATTTTACACTTCTTGATTTTTGTGTATCTTAAAACTTTTGTAAGGACCCACATCATAACCTAACGGTAGGAATTTTTAAACAAGATACAAAAAGCACAATCTATACTGGCTACCTAGCTACTAAGAAAAAAACAACAGTTCTCAGCTTTCCTTTATAGTTAGGGAGGGCTATATTAGTAAAGACTATACAAAAATAGGGGGACCAACCCCTGAGAAGTCTTATTAAAGAATAGTCACATGTCTTTCTTCTGATTCTTCCTCCTTTCTGTCAAATGGAAGGTGGTTAAGATGCCTGGTTCTCAAGGAACCATCTTGTACCAGGATGTCAAAGACATACAATGGAGTTGACAGAACAACACAAAGGATCCTGAGTCCTTATTGATAAAAGAGCTACCCAAAACAGGCCTGAACTGCTTATCTCTGTACTTGCTTTACATGAAAGAGAAATAAACATCTATCTTGTTTAATCCATTTTACATTAGGTTTTCTGCCACTCCATACCCAAACCTAAGTTTAACAGATAATAAAAACTGTTATATTGAAGAGGTTACCAGAAAAAAAAGCACACAGAAGAGTGAAGTGATACTCCAGGCAAAAGGCACAGCAAGCACAAAGATCTGAAAGATGATAATGAATACAACACAACAGTCCACACATCTTTTGGGTGAAGACTATTAACAATGAAAATAATGAAAATAATTGCTACCTTCTACTGAGCACGTGATATACATTAGATTACGTCAAATAATCATCACAATATTACAATGGGATAGCAATTCTACGGCAAGTTCAGAAAGAACAAGAACTTTCCCAAGTCACACAGCTAGAATGCAGCTGTGCTGGGCTTCGAACCTGAGCAGTACCTCTTAACAATTACACCAAAGTGCTGGACAGATGGGCATAGGCCTAATGAAGGTTCATTATGTTGGGCCAAACCACTAAATCTTTATTTCTTAAAAAAAGCACTTATTTATAAAGTAGTTATGGTTTTCTGATATTTCTAATTCATTGCTTTTTTTCTTCCTGACTATTGTCTTAACACATTTAACACAATGTCTCAAACGATAAAGTAAAAGGAAGATGGTGAGAAAGGGTGTGTATTTTATGCAAAAATTAAATAGCAATTGATAATCTCAAAAGAAAACAGGCAACTTAGCATTAAGATTTCTTTAAACTCCTAGTACAATGCTCAAAACGACTACTGTTAGGATATTGGACCAATCAGGCTGCTATAACAAAATACCATAAACTGGGAAGCTTATAAATAGAAATTTATTCCTCACAGTTCTAGAGGCTGGAAAATCCAAGATAAAGGGACCAGCAGATTCAGTATCTGGTGAGGATCCACTTTCTGGTTCACGGTGATGCCCTCTCACTATGTCCTCACATGATGGAAGGGGCAAGGCGGCTCTCTGAGGCATATTTTATACAGACACGAATTCTAGTCATAAGTGGTCCGCTCTCATGACATAATTGCCTTGCAAAGGCCCTACCTTGAAATACCATCCATTAGTGATTAGGTTTCAACATACGAATTTGGGAGAACACCAACATTCAGACCACAGCATTTAGAGACTGTATCTTTTCACAATCGCAGAGATTAATTACAATCATATACTCACCACACTGAAATCAAGGTTCTCTTCAACCCATCTTTGCCCATCTAGAAATTCAGCATGAAGCCCCATGATATAAAGGGTATCCAAAGCATCTACTATGGTAGCACCCATTTGTGAACTTCCTATATTTAGGAGGGAAAAAAAATGGCATTACAAAGATCTCCTTCATGGAACATTTAGTTCTATTTTAATTTTTGTGTATATAAACTCAAATAAGAATTTAAAGACCAAAAAAAATACCCAACATTGGCCACTCTTCCACTCGAAAGGTAATAATTCAGAGTTTAATATATTTTACTAAAGATAGCACATTAGTATCATTTCAATAGGAAGATAAAAGAAAACTAAAAGAATAATTATCCTTAATTTTTTGCCTAGTGAGAATATACCTACCTACTTAACTAATATGAAATAAAAAAAGAGAAAGGATTAATTCAAATAAAGAGGAAAGCTGTTTAAGATGACAAGTTAAATCATAAAACAACCATGCTCTTCTAATCCAAGTTCATACAAAGCACAAAAAAACTTAAAAATAATAATATACATAACAAAAATATATTTAAAAATAATAAATATATAACAGGGGATTCTGGGAAGATGGCTGACTGGTAGCAACCCTCAGCAGAGGCTCCTGACAAGAGGGAGAAAAACTGGACAAAATCGAACTCTATGAAGCCAAAGGAGAGGAGCTGAGCCAAGAAAGAAGTTCGGCAAGCTGTAACTCCAAGGAAGAGCATTCAAGAAAACAAATTATAGGTACAAAGCCAATCAACTAGAGGACGGGAGACCCCTCCCCCAAGCAGGAGGCCTGCCGCAGAGCCTGCCAGGGAGTAGGAAACAAAAGACCTCTCATTTTACCTTGCTAGAGAGAGCCACTAAGCATCAGGTCTCTTTCTCCAGGGAGGTCCCATTTATGAACCTAAACTCCACCCCACCAGGCACAAAATTGAACAGTTATTTTCCCCCACAAGTCCAAACTCCCAGTCCACCCTTCCCTCCTTGCATGGCGGTCTGAAGTTCTGCACCCTGCAGAGTGCAGAGTGTTTGGTCTTTTCCTGAGAGATCTGGGCATAGTGTGGACCACCAACCATCAGGATGTAATCTGTGACTAACGAGGAAGAAAGAGGGGGAAGAAAGGGAAGCTTGGCGGGAGGAGGAGCAGTCCCCTGGTTATGACTATGCCTGGCCAGGGATAGTGTTGACCCTCGGTTTGGACTGTGTCTGGTGGGACGGGGTGCAGCACCCCCGGCTCTAATGGCACCCACAGTGCATAGGTGGTTGCCCCATGTGGACTGAGTTCGGCAGGGGGGGTCCCTGGTCCCTAGCCCCTGCCAGGCCTGTGAGCAGAGGCTTACCAGGCATAGTCTGAGACCTGAGGACAGGGCATGGTCCCCTGACTCCAACAGAACCCTTGAGCAGAGGCTTGCTGAGTGTGAACCAAGACCTGAGGGCAAGGGCATGGTCCCCTGTCTCCAGCCAGGTGGTGAGCAGAGGCTTACCAGATGAGGACTGAGACCTGCGGGCAGGGTGTGGTGCCCTGACTCCAACAGAGCCTGCCAACAAAGGCTTGCCAGGCAGTGGACTGAGACTGGCAGATGGGGGCATGGTCCCCTGACTCCAACTGGTCTGGCAAGCAGAGGCTAGCTGGATGTGGACTGAGACTGGTGGGCAGGGCATGGCCCCTGTCTCCAGCTGGGCCTGTGAGCAGAGAAGTGGATAACAGTGTGGAGTGAGTCTGGCGGGTGGGGGAATGGATCCCTGGCTCCAATTGTGCAGTTGGAGACCCTTAAAGCCCTGTCTGTTGAGCAGGGTTTGCACTGCCTGAGACAATATAATTGGAAGTCGTGTTTGGGGCTGTCCACTCGGGGACATTCTAAGGCTGACCTTCGAAGTTATGTGGCAGAAAAGAACTGAAGGCTGTGGGCTGAGCACCGCAGCTGTTTGTATCTCTCCACAGCCAAGATTTAAATCTAATACTGTGGCTTCTTAGGATAGGGTAGTGGTTGGCTGATATTAAAACAGAGCTAGCTTGCACTATCTCACCAAGTAGGTTCTCAGAATCTCCAGCCAAAACTCTGAAAGGGGCCTTTGTAAGGCTGTAGGAGATAAACCACAATTACAAAGCCTAACACTTTGGTAAGGGGCTATCTCTACTACCTGGGAACCCCAATTCAATCTCACCCTACCAGTTCTAACAACCAAATGGTTGAAAATAAACATGGTGCGGACCCAACAGAAGAACTCTGGCAACGTGAATAACCAGAGTACATCAACACCACCACCACCCCCAAGAAATGACAAAGGAGATACAACTGAAGATGCCATGAATAGACAGATGGCAGCAATGTCAGTAATCAAATTCAGAATATTGATGGCAAATAAGATAAACAGAATGGAAGAAAAGATAGAAATTGAATTCCAAAGATCGTCTCAAGAAATTAATGAATTCAAAGACAAAGTCACCAACGATATGGACATAATGAGAATGGAGATAGCAGAACTCAAGGAAATTAAAAAGTTAGTTGAGGAGCTCCAAAATACAGTAGAATCCCTCAGTAATAAAGTTGACCAGGCAGAAGAAAGGGTCTCTGAAACTGAAGACAAGGCTTTTGAACATTCCCAAATGCTCAAAGAGGCAGACAAATGGAGAACAAAAACTGATCATTCCCTGAGAGAGTTGTGGGATCACTCCAAAAGATCAAAGATTCGTCTTATAGGAATTCCTAAAGGAGAAGAGAATGGTCCTAAAGGTATAGATGCTATACTCCAAGAGATCTTGGAAGAGAATTTCCCAAGCATTGCAAAAGATGCAGAACTTCAGATTGTACACAGTTTCAGAAACCCAGCAAGACTCAATCCAAATAAAGCACCTCCTAGACACATTCTGATTAACTTTGCCAAAGATAAAAGGAGAAAATTCTGCAAACAGCCAGACGTAAGAAAAGCATCACCTTCAAAGGGAGAAATATCAGAATGACTGGAGATCTCTCAGCTGAAACGTTTCAAGCCAGAAGAGGATGGTCATTAACCTTCAATCTCCTAAAACAAAACAACTTCCAGCCCAGGATCTTATATCTAGTTAAACTGAGTTTCATTTGTGATGGAGAAATTAAATACTTCAATGACATACAAAAGTTGAAGAAATCTACCATAACTAAACCAGCTCTCCAGGATATTCTCAGACCCATCTTCTACAACAACCAGTGCAACGCTCTACCTCTAAAGTAAACTCATCCAGAAATTTTTAAACGAAATCCAACTTCCACAATGGTGAAAGGATTAAAAATGTCCACTGGACATCCAAAAACCATGACACCCAAAACACAATCAGGTTTATCAATTCTCTCAATTAATGTGAATGGTTTAAATTACCCTCTAAAGAGGCATAAGCTGGCTGACTGGATATATAAACTCTGACCCGATATCTGCTGTATACAAGAATCTCATCTTACCATAAAGGATAAAAACTGACTCAGGGTGAAAGGATGGACTTCTATAATACATGCAAATGGAAACCAGAAAAAAGCAGAGGTTGCAATTTTAGTTACAGATACAATTGGCTTTAAACCAACAAAGATAAAGATGGTCACTACATATTTGTGAAGGGAAACACACAACATGAAGAGATTTCGATAATTAACATTTATGCACCCTACCAGAATGCTCCTCAATAGCAAACCCTAATGGATATGAACAAATTGATATCTTCCTGCACTACAACAGTTGGAGATTTTAACACCTCTTTGACAGTTTTGGATAGATCCTCCAAGAACTAAACTAAACAAATATCAGACTTGGGTGGTGCCTGTGGCTCAATGAGTAGGGCACTGGCCCCATATACCGAGGGTGGTGGGTTCAAACCCGGCCCCGGCCAAACTGCAACAAAAAATAGCCAGGCGTTGTGGCGGGCACCTGTGGTCCCAGCTACTGGGGAGGCTGAAGCAGGAGGATCCCCTAAGCCCAGGAGCTGGACGTTGCTGTGAGCTGTGATGCCACAGCACTCTACTGAGGGTGACGAAGTTAGACTCTGTCTCTCCAAAAAAAAAAAAAAAAAGAAAGAAAGAAAGAAAAGAAATAATCAGACTTAAACCCCAACCCTAGAACAAATGGATTTTGCAGCCCATAGATCATCCTCCAAAATAGATCATATCCTAGGACAAGTCTAACCTCAGCAAACTTTAAAAAATAGAAATTATTCCTTGTATCTTCTCGGACTCCCATGGAATAAAAGTTGAACCCAACAGCAACAGGAATCTTCATACTCAAACAAAGTCATGGAAACTAAATAATCTTAGGCTGAATGATAGCTGGGTCAAAGATAAGATTAAGAAGGAAATCAACACATTTTTGGAACAAAATGATAATGAAGACACAAATTATCAAAACTTGTGGCAGACTGCAAAGGCAGTCCTAAAAGGGAAATTTATAGCACTAGAAGCCTTCATCAAGAAAACAGAAAGACAGGAAGCCAAGAACTTAATAAATCATATCAAGCAACTGGAAAAGGAATCCCCAACCAAGTAGAAGAAAATAACCAAAATTAGGGCAGAATTAAATGAAATTGAAAACAAAAGAATCATTCAGAAGATCAACGAAACAAAAAGTTGGTTTTTGAAAACATCAACAAAATTGATAAACCTCTGGCCAACCTAACCACAAATAGAAAAGTAAAACCTCTAATATTGTCTATCAGAAACAATAAAGGAGAAATAACAATAGACCTCTCAGAAATTCAAAAAATCCTCAATGATTACTACAAAAATCTTTATTCCCAGATATATGAAAATCTGAAGGAAATGGACCAATACCTGGAAGCACGCCACCTTCCTAGACTCAACCAGAAAGAATCAGAAATCTTGAATAGACCTATATCAATCACTGAAATAGCATCAACAATACGAAATCTCCCCAAAAAGAGAAGTCTGGGACCAGAAGGATTCACATCCTAATTCTATCAAACCTTTCAAAAGGAACTAGTATCTATATTATACAACCTTTCCAAAGCATAGAAAAGGAAGGAATACTTCCCAACACTTCTATAAAGCAAACATCACCCTGATCCCCAAACCAGGAAAGGATCCAACAAAGAAAGAAAATTATAGACCAATATCATTAATGAATATCAATGCAAAAATATTCAATAAGATCTCAGCAAACAGAGTTCAACAACACGTCAAAAAAATTATACACCATGATCAAGCTGGTTTTATTCCAGGGGTACAGAGTTGGTTCAACATATGCAAATCTATACATATAATACACCACATCGATATAATAAAAAACAAAGACCATATGATTCTCTCAATTGATGCAGAAAAAGCCTTTGATAATATCCAGCATCCTTTCATGATCAGAACATTTAAGAAAACAGGCATAGAAGGAACATTTCTTAAACTGATAGAAGCCATCTACAGTAAACCCACAGCCAATATCATATTGAATGGTGTAAAATTGAAAACATTTCCACTCACATCAGGAATGAGGCAAGGATGCTCACTGTCTCCACTGCTATTCATCATAGTAAAGGAAGTCTTAGCCATCGCAATCAGACAAGAGAAGGTGATCAAGGGTATCCAAATAGGGTCAGAGGAGATCAAACTCTCACCCCTCGCTAATGATATGATCCTATACTTGGAAAATCCCAGGGACTCAACTTCAAAACTCTTAGAAGTGATCAAGGAATACAGCAGCATCTCAGAGTACAAAATCAATACTTACAAATCAGTAGCTTTTATATATGCCAACAATAGTCAAGCTGGAAATAGTCAAGGACTATTCCCTTTACAGTAGTGCCAAAGAAGATGAAATATCTAGGAATTTACCTAACAAAGGACATGAAAGAAGATCTCTATAAAGAGAACTATGAAACTCTGAGAAAAGAAATAGCTGAAGATGTTAGTTAACAAATGGAAAAACATACCATGCCATGGCTGGGAAGAATCAACATTGTTAAAATGTCCATACTACCCAAAGCAATCTACAGATTTAATGCAATCCCCATTAAAGCACTACTGTCATACTTTAAAGAACTTGAAAAAATAGTACTTGGTTTTACATGGAATCAGAAAAAACCTCAAATAGCAAATACATTATTCAGAAAAAGAACAAAGCAGGGTATCACGTTACCAGACTTTAGGCTACATTAAATCTATAGTGATCAAAACAGCATGGTACTGCTACAAAACAGGGAGGTAGATTTACCAGGGAACAGAATAGAGAACAAAGAGATGAACTCAGCCACTTATCGTCATTTATCAAAAATATTCAGTGGGGGAAAGACTTCCTATTTCACAAATAGTGCTGGGTGAACAGGCTGGCAACTTACAGAAGACTGAAACTGGACCCACACCTTTCACCGTTAACAAAAACTGATTCTCACTGGCTAAAAGTAAACTTAAGACATGAAACTATAAAAATACTAAGAGATTGCAGGGAAAACATTTGAAGAAATTGGCCTGGGAGAATATTTTATGAGGAGGACACCACCCCCACCCCCCCCAGCCCCTGTGCAATTGAAGCAACACCAAAAATCCATTACTGGGATCTGATCAAACTAAAAAGCTTTTGCACAGCCAAGAGCACAGTAAGTAAAGCAAACAGACAACCTTCAGAATGGGAGAATATTTTTGCAGGTTATGCTTCTGACAAAGGTCTGATAACTAGAATCTACAGAGAACTCAAACTAATCAATAAGAAAAGAACAAA
>CAUYPK010046499.1:0-16134 GCA_963574355.1 Loris lydekkerianus
TTTTTTATTAAGTCTTTTGTACATAGATCATAAACACATTTATTCCATTTCAGTGTGTTGATTATTTGTACAAATTGGAGTACTTACATCATACTAATCAGCATAGCTTTCATCTCATTTACCCAATTATAGCATTAGGACATTTGTGCTCTACACATGATAGAACCAACTTGTACTTGCAATGTGCTCCATTGTTGTGGTCCCCCTACTATTTCCTACTCTCCCTTCCACCCCCTCCCCAGCCGTCACTCCTATGCAAGTGTCAGTTATTATAAATTGGTTTCACAGTAGTACTGAGTACATTAGTTGGATACTTTTTTTTCCATTCCTGAGTTACTTTACTAAGAAGAATATTTTCCAGCTCCATCCATGTAAACATAAAGGAGGTAAAGTCTCCATTTTTTTTTACTGCTGTATAGTATTCCATGGTATACATGTACCACAATTTATTAATTCATTTATGGGTCGATGGGCACTTGGGCTTCTTCCATGACTTGGCAATTATGAATTGAGTTGCAATGAACAATCTGGTGCAAATATCTTTATTGCCAAATGATTTTTGGTCCTTTGGATATACACCTAGGAGAGGAATTGCAGGATCCAATGGCAGGTCTACATTTAGATCCCTGAATGTTCTCCAAATTATGTCTGGTGGGAGAGTGCCATGGCACATTCATAAGTCCTCTCTAAGGAAGGAGTTCTTTCATTTTTGGAGGGTCTCTCCCATGGGATAAAATAGGAGGAGATCTGAACTCTGCTCGCTTGTTTGTATAGAGTATATTGTGAGCTGTTCTCATGGGGGAGGGGACTCCTGTTCACTTGGTGATGTATTTTGTACCTATTGTTTGTTTCCTTGGGTTCGCAGCTTGCCTCAGCAGAGTTGATGTGCATTCTTCAAACTTCTCTCTTGGCTCAGCTCCAAACCATTAGCTTACTTGCTATACTTCTGTCTTTTACCTCTCCTTCTGGATGGGCGCCTCTCTGGAAAGCTGGCTCCAGTTGGCCATCTTGCCTCCACCCCCAAATAAAACACTTTAAATGCTCTTGGAATTTAGACAGTGAGGTACTTGTCCTTGAGTTTCCAGAGCTGTGAAACAGAATAGAGAGTATAGTATATCTAGAAATTTACTACTCAGTAAAAGCAATACTTAAAATCAGTGATGAAAACAATCAATGGCATTGGGACAACTGACTGTGTACGAAAAAGAATTTGAACTTAAACCTCACATTTAAACATTAAATAAATTCGGATTCAAATACATTTTACATAGTTCAATAATTTATGTGTCAAAAGAAAATGTAAGAGTACATGAATACTCCAGGAGAGATATGTAAAAATTATTTTACACTGAAGAAGTTCTTATTAATTATGACCTAAAGCTCAGAAGAAATGAAAGAAAATTGATATTTTCACTGCATGAAATCCAAAAAGTAAGTAATAAATTAGGGAAAATATTTTCAGCTTATGCTATGTATCACAGAAAACTAGCTATTCCCTGGTGGCACCCATAGGTCAGTGGTTTGGGCACCGGCCACATACACCAAAGCTGACAGGTTTGAGCCAGGCCCGGGTCAACACTGCAACAACAGAAAAAATTGGTGTGCATTTGTGGTGGGCACCTGTAGTTTCAGCTACTTGGGAGGCTGAGGAAAGAGAATCACTTAAGCCGAAGAGTTTGAGGTTGCTGTGAGCTGTGATGCCACAGCACTCTACCATGGGTGACATAAGTGAGACTTTGTCTAAACCCCTCCCCAAAAAAACCCCCAAAACTAGCTATTCCCTAATATAGAAAAGTGTTTTGCAAATAAATAAGATATCCATAAAATACAGGCACAGTTTACAGAAAATAAAATGTGAATTTTTCCTAAACTATAAAAATATCCTCAAGTTCAGCCACTGTTTGAATGACTCTTAATAATTTTTTACAAAGAATGAAAGTGTGTCTTTTTAAATTACTGTGTACTACATATACACTAGATTTACTATTTTTTAAATTTCCCTATACATTTACAACTAACAAGCAGACAGTTTTTGATGCTCTGACAAAGATTTTTAAAGGCCACAGTTACAATTTTTCTCATTGGCTAAGATTGCTTTGTGTGTTCTCAGCCTGCACGATCGTTTTTATGGTACCAGATCATGTGTGAAGCAGGGAATACCTGCGCAGTACTTTAAAGAAACAACTTAGCACTTTGTTTACTAAATTACTAAGTACATTCTTATGAATTATATGGAATCTTCTCTGTTATTCTTGTTTTTATATGAGCAGGTTAGTAATAATAACACCAGAAATGAACATCATTTCTGTTCAAGAATTTAAGACCTTTATAAGGAAAAGAATGAAATAGAAAAGTGTATGTTTCACGTTTTGCTGTTAAATGAGCCTTTTACACTCTCTTATTATGGGTGGCTTTCAGTCTTTCTGGCCTTTCTTCCAATTTTTGTTTTGTTCCCATTATTTTCCTCTTCCAATGTTCTTGAACCTTTCCCCTTTCTCTAATGCCTCTACATCTAGATATTTATATTTATTTTCTGAGCCAAATTTCTTTTATCTGTTCACTTTTGCCTCAACTTCCAGGCCTATTGAAGAATTGGCCAAAAGAATAGTGATTTGGCTGCCTCAGCAATAAAAAGTAACTGTCTAAGTGAGGGCAGAGATTTTTTTTTTTTTTTTTATAGTCGCTCATGAAAGTTTGTGTAGGGAAGTTGCCCAAGGCAGTGCAGCTCTGCTCCATGAGTTTACCAACGACTCGAGTTTGCTTTGTTCTTCTGTTAATCCTGGAAAACATTCCTGTCAATATGGTTCAAGTCAGCTTACAGCTGGCCACATGCCCATTTGTTAGAGAAGAGAAGAAGTGATTACTAGCAACTTTGTCCTTATGCCATGACCCAGAAATTGTGCACATCATTTACATGCATACTTCTTTACAAGACCTAGCTCTAAAAGAGTGTCTAGCTGGATGGCCATTTGTGGTGAAAGTGTTCTTAATGCTTGAAGGAGGAAAGATAAAATGGAAATTCAGAAATAATAATCACTCTGCTGCCATATACCTGATTCTCAACATCCATTTTTACATTTATGCTGGCATTCCAAGTTCTGACTCCTCAACTGAGACTGATTTCTTTTTTCTGTGATGAGTATGAAATTTATTATTATCATAAAGATTTAAAATATTAAGGAAGTTTGTACTTGATATATTAGTAGTTAGCTTCCACAAATCATTCCTGTGCCACTGGGATTAATTCCTACTAATGATCAGTACAAATTATCCACCATTGAGTGTTCAATGGCATTATCATCTAGCAGTTATGTTTCCTGGAAGCATATTCACCTGCACTGGAAACCACAGAATTCTTTCTTCTGTCCATAACACATAGCAGTGGATCTTTACTCATCCATCTTACAAAAGGCTCAAACATCAAATGAAGTTATTTGCTCAAAACAGTACATTCCAATCCAAAGCATGTTCAATGTGCTAGCTCTTTCCAAAGTTATATAATATCTAAAAGATTCTATAGTAACTTCATCATTAAATTTTTTAAATTGGAAAAAATATGATAGAATATGTTAGAATAAATTTGCTTAATTAAAGAACTCATTGAATTAAGGAAAAAAGACTAACAACACAGAAAAATAGAGAAAAATATCAACATTGTATAAAACACAAATGACCAGAAAACGTAAGAAATATGTTAGACCTTGCTATCATCAATAAGCACAAATATTTGAAGCACCAGAAGTGGTAACAGTTAGATCATGATTAAATAAATACCTATGGTTTATCTTTGTAATTAAATATTTTATATTTATTGGAAAGAAGATAACATTACATATTCTAATTTATAAAGGGTAACAATAGAATAATAACAACATGATTTTCAAACATATATAAGAAAAAAGAGATTAGTAAATTTGAAAAATATGAGACAGAAAGGGACTTTTAAAACAAGAGAAATGTTAAAAGGCATAGGCAATGGAAAAAACAGATATGAGAAAATCTCACACTGGAATTTTAAAAACTCTGGATACACTTCCCCACAGTTTACAGGAGTCCTGTCTAAATCATGGAGTGGAACGTTTAATAAAGAAGAAGGTGGCACTCACAAAGGCTGACAGAAGCAGGGGTAGCAATGTCAGGACGAGAAATAATAAGCGTGGCTGAGAATAAGAGATAGCTCCCTATTTAAAAAAAATAAGAAAATATAAAAATCCTAAAAATTTATGTACTTTAAAACATTGCCTTAGGATAAAATGAATAGTGGGCAGAAGTAAGAATGATACAGGATTCCACCACTTCAGGGGTGGACAGGGAGCCCCCCATTCTCTAGGCCCAGGTGAGCTCAGAGCACACCCTCTGGGCTCTAATAAGATCATGAACAAAGCAGCCTGTGATGATTTTTTGGGGGGTTCCACCTTGAATAGGAAGCACACATCCTAATCCCTTCTCAGAGACAAAAACTGTAAAGGACCTAACCTTGCCCTAGTGGAAGAAGAACTACATTCATTCATTTGTTAGTGCACTCATTAGCTTTAAAAAGATGTTTTTCCACCTACCGCATCCTGGCCAAATGTAATTCTCTAAAAGACCTAATACCCCTAGATAAAAGAGCCCATGTAGGGAGTCCCCAGTTTAGGTCTTCCCCTCTTCCAGAAGCTCTGGTGCTTTTTACTTCTGTATTTCTTTCTAATTTCTAATAAAAATCCTGTCTTGCCACTTATGTGTGGGTTCATTCCTGGAATCCTCAAGACCAAGGACCTACTGAAGAGTGAAATTCCGGTATCAAGAAAACAAATCAGTGGGTGATTTTAACACACTCCTTGCCTTTTGCTACTTTAGAGAAGTGATTCTCAAACTTTAGTGTGTATCCAAATAATCTAGAAAGCTTCTAAAAACATGACGTGCTCTGCCCCATCCCTAGCATTTTTGATTCAGCAGATCTGGGTCAAGGCTCACCATAGAACCACCCGTATAAATTTCATGAGGGCAGCAAGGTGAGACTGTGGCGGTGGCCTGATTTCTGTGGAAGCACAGGCTCAGGTAGGAGTTAACCAGCCGTCATCACATAACTGGCCTCTCTCTTGTTGCTTACTGCTTAGGAGGCACGTGTCCTGGCTGTCTAAGACACCTAACTTCCTAATCTCTTCTAGAGATAACATCACCATTGTAAAACCTAAAGCTTATCTTGGGAGATTTTCCAGATTTTGCCTATGGGTGGACCAGTGGCCAGACTTAGAAACTGATGCAACATGTTCTGTGACCTCTGCCTAGGGACAGAATCTGCACAAGAAGAAGGATTTTGGCTTGCTGCCCCTATTCATTCCAAGCCAATCAGCAGACCCAATTCCCTAGCCCTTTGCCAAACTATCTTTAAAACCCCTGGCCCCCAAATTCCCAGGGAGTGGGATTGGAGACACCCCAGCTGCGCACCCTGGGGCACTGAGCTCTGCCTTCCCTGTCCTCTCCTGTCTCCGTGCACTGGCTTCCTTTGGGCAGGGGACGGTTGAACCTCGTTGGGAGGAAACAGCTAGATGTGCACCCATTAAGCTGTAACAGACCAGGACACACAAATAGTGGGTGCAGCTGCCCCGAAAGGTCAATAATCAGATGGCCGCCAGACAAGGAGGTAAGAGGGAACTCAAACTCACCTCCCCGAGGGCTCCTGGGCTGGGATTTTTAAGGGAATTTGGTGGGTAAGGGACGGAGGGACTGGGTTGCCACCTGGCTGAAGTGTTGGGGGTGAAATGGTAAAGACGTGAAAGCTGTTTTCTTGTGCATTGAGTTAGTTTCTTGGAGGGGTTTCAGACTGGCTGGCAGCAGAAGACCCACTGGAATACAGGATCTGGAAAACATCTCATATGGAAACTTGAGGTTTCTTAACATTAGAGGTGTCTCCTTATAGAAACAACTAAGGGAAGTCAGTGCCTTGCGACAGGGGCTACAAGACTTGGCGGTCAGCAGCTGTAAGGCGAGGAGATACAGGACAGGTGTCAGTGACTGTGAGGAAGTGGGATGAGGCGAGAGCTGGCTGCTGCTCCGCTGGGTTTCTGGTCGGAGTCTGTATTTTATTTAAGGGTTCATGTTTGCTTTTCATTAAGATGGTTTCTTCATTTCTAACAAGTTCCTTCTTGAAGCCAATGCTCCTGGCTCAGGGACTGGTACTTTGAGAATCATTGCCATAGGGCCACCTAACTAGTGTTCAGATTTTTCAAAATTAATCAGAATATAAAATATCCATTAAAAGCATTAAATAATGCAAACCAATCATATTTGAGGGCAGTATCTGATGTTTGTTTAAGTCTTTAAAATGTAGTAATTTCCAGGAGTTTGAGCTAGGCTGATGCCATGGCACTCTAGCCTGGGCAATACAGTGAGACTCTGCCTCAAAAAATAAATACACAATTCAAAATACTTGAATAAAAATATAGAGCTTTTAAATGTAAAAAAAAAAAAAAAAAGTGTAGTAATTTCCCTACATACTTGCCTCTGTTTCCGATATTGCTGTTAAATGTTCCAGAATTGTTTTGTCCTTTGTACTTGATCACTTCAAGCCACCAGCTACATTAGCTCCTAACAAGAGAGTCAGCCTGTCCTTTGAAGCTTTGAAGCTGGGTACTGACTTCTCCTCTCTGGCTACGGAGCCCTGGATGGCATCTTTTCTCACAGAAGGCTGTTTTATCTGCACTGACAGCCTCCTGTGAGTGCAGCCACCTTGGCCGATCATCTCAGTGGCGTCTTCTGGATGACTCGCTGCAGTGTCCCCTTCTGTCCCTGCTGCTTCACTTTGCATGTTTGTTACAGAGAAGGCTTCTTCCCATAAACCTCGTGAGTCTCTGCTAGCTTCAGACTTTCCTTCACAGCTTCCTCACCTCTCTCAGCTTCACAGATTTGAGGAGAGTTAGGGCCTTGCTAAGACAGTAATTTTCAACCAGTATATCATGAGAGGATCTCAGGTGTGCTGTGAAAATTTTAAAGAACATTAACTAAATTATTTTCAAAAGAAGTTCAAAGCACAGCAAGTATATTATTTTTTTACTGTATTATATAAATTTAACTGTGCCGTGGAAGTTTAACCATAGGTTTAAGTGTGCCATGAGATAAAAAAAAAAAGATTGAAAAACACTGGCTTAAGGGACTATTATGGCTAATTTGATCTTGCATCCAGACCACTAAAACTTTCTCTATTTCAGCGAGCTTCTTTGCTTTAACTTTCCTGTGTTTGCTGGAGCAGCACTTCTAACTTCCTTCAAGAAGTTTTTCTTTGCATTCACAGCTTGACTGACCGGCACCTGCACCAGCCTTTGTACTGTCTCAGCTTCTGACATACTTCCCTCACTCAGCCTGATCATGTCTAGCTTTTGATTGGAAGTCAGAGGAAAACTCTTCCATTCACTTGAACACTTAAAGGTCGTCATGGGACTATAACCAGCCTGATTTCAATGTTGTTGCATCTCAGGGTGTAGTGAGACCTGAGCAGGGGGGATAGGTGGGGACCTGGTTCATGGAGCAGTCAGAACACACGACATTTATTAATTGTTTGTGTCTAATGTGGGTGAGGCTTGTGGTATCCTGCAACTATTTCAATAACAAAAAAGATCACTGATCACAAATCATCATAACAGATATAATAATTTTAAATATTTGAAATATTGTGAGAATTGCCAAAGTGTGACACAGAGACATGAAGTTAAGTAAAATGAGGCATTCCCGTATTTAAACAGAATAACCAGGGGAAAAACATAAAACTTTTTGTTCTTTGGCAACATGTAAGTTGACATTTGTATAATTTTTTTTTGTTCTGAAGATATTATTCACCCATACATTTATAAACATCTCATAAAACTTAAACAATGCTTAAAAGAAAATAATGGCACCTGTACATTTGTGTTGCCAAAATATTTCACAAATTCAGAGAAGCGTTTTTATTCTAATTTAGCATTTTGCTTTTATTTTAAAGAGAGCATGTGGCAGTATGTGGCAGGAAGTGATTGATGAATGACAGAGTGGCCCATTCTGTTCTTTAGTTTGGGATGGGTCCAAGGGCAGAATAGTCTCAGGGGAAGCACTGAATGAAGTTATAAAATGAACTTTATGTCAAGGAAAACTGTTCCTGAAATCCAGAAATCTTAAGGAATGTAATAAAACTCATTCTTGTTCTGTGTGTCACTTACTTGTGTGCATAAAATCAGGGCATATATGTTAAGGAATGTGTCATCAGGCACTTTTGTCACTGTGTGGACCTTACAGAGTGTACTGAGCAAATCTCCATGTACAGCCTTCTACATACAGGTTGTGTGTTCCAGCCCACTGCTCTTGGGTGGCACAGTGCACAGCATGTCACCGTCCTGAATGCTGGGGGCAACTGTAACACAGTGGTGCGTCTTCACATACACTTACCTGCGCATCTTCATATACACTTACTTGCACAAGAGAAGGTACAGTGAAAATATGATAGAAAAGATCAAAGAAAGGTGCACCTGTATAGGGAAGTTAACATGAATTGACCTTACAGGAGTGTAAGTTGCTCTTGGTGAGTCAGTGAGCAAGTGGTGCGTGAACTTGAAGGCCCTTTGAAGTTGTCATACGTGACTAAAGACCATTAACACTGTACACTTCAGCTGTCTAAATTTATCAAAATGTATGAAAAAATATTTTTCTTTCTTTAATAATAAATGAACCCGGGCTTACTGTAATGTTTTTAATTTATAAATCCTTTAATTTTTAAGAAGTTTTTGACTGTATTGTAATAGCACTTAGCTTCAAATACAAATATACAGCTGTACATAAATAATTTTCTTTGCATCCTTATTCTATAAGCTTTTTATTTTTACTTTTTTAGCTTTCTAAACTTTAGTTTAAAACTAAGACACAAAGACATACCTTCGTCTAAGCCTACACAAGGTCAGGGTCATCAAGACATCACCAGGGGACAATTGGTTATAATCTTGAGACCACTGTCACGTATGTCTTCTGTCCTTGATCAGAACTTGCTAGGCAGAGCATGGCTGTGTCTCAGTATAATGTACTGTCTACTTCTGTCAAGGTGCATAAACAGTGAATTCTCATGTGAAGGCCAAGGGGGTTAAAAAAAAAAAATGAATTGGTGATTGGTTTATATTGAGAACTATCCTTTTCACTGCTAACTGCTGAATAATAATTTTTTTTAGCAAATCAAAATTTACTTTTTCCATGAAGAGAAATAACTGAAAGCAGAGGTGAGAAATGACTTGGATAACAAAATGTATATTGAAAAGATTATTTTCATTTCTGTTAGCTTTTCTTAAGGATGGGTTTTCAAATACAAGGCAAAAATAAGTGATTCTGTAGGATTAATCATTGACATACTAGAGAGATTTCTCTTGGTCTCTAATAATTAAAGTAAATCATATTGATTACAGAGATTACTGAAAATTTTCAACTGTCTTTTAGGCTTTTTGTACATGGGTGGAGTTCTTTATTCGTGGGAAGTTTTATAAATGACTTACATTATGACTTGAAATTCTTTCCCCTCAGTTCCCTTTGAAGTTCAAGTATTAATTTTATCCCTTTCACCAACAAGGAAATATAAGCTTTGGCTTTATGTTCACTTCGTGTTCACACATTTCTAGGTGTACTTGGAGTTCTTTTCTGATATGTTTTAAATTTCTGTATCACATCAGTTTCATTCTGACAGCTGCAGCCTTTAAAATAGCTGTGTGATGCTCAAACCTAAAATAAACCATTATTTTAGGGTTAGGTGCGTCATACCTGCAAATAACCTCATTTATCTAGAGAAATGTATTTAATGCTTATTGTATAAATACCAGCGTGATCTATAATACCATCTGTCACTTCTTTTTGTCCAATACATAATTCAATTCCTTATTCCAGTTTTTGAAATGAGAGTTTCATTGTGTATCTCTACAAACTGGTGACAAGAATCCAAGTGTATTATGAAAATTATATCAAATATCATCCAAGATAAAATTTTAATGAATGTTGGATAAAGTAGTTTCTCTGCTGCTAAGATATGCATTAAGGTGAGCTTATATCACAGGCACCTTCCAACAACTTCACTTAAAGCACATTTTAAACACAGTGTTCTGGAAAGTAGCAAAGTGGCAGGTATTTGTTTTGGCAATGTCGTCTGTGGTGATGCGGCAGGAAATCCTCACCATGGGCAGTGTGCCTGATTCCCACATGGTAAAGGCAGGAAACCCTCAGCTAGAGGAGCAGGAAGAGAGCGCAAGGAAGACGCAGAGTCAGGACAGTCGGGAAGGTGGCGTGACTTTCACCTTACTCCTTGCTTGAAACACTTTTTTCCTCTCTTAGAATAATAGGTCTTTGATACGTGTAGGAAGGTAGTTCCAGAATACCGTATTTTGCTTTCTATAATGCACTTCCATGTACAATGTGCACCCATGTTTTTGGCCCAAACTTTCAGGAAAGAAAAATCTTTAATTTTAATTTTTTAAAGGCTGTGCAGCGGTGACTCCTCAGCAGAGGCACGAGGCCCAGAGCTGGCTGCCGTGGAGAAGCCGGGGGGAGTCCAGGCGGGAAACCATGTGCTCTGCACTTACATTTCTGTAAATGTAAGTGATCTTGACCTCCTTGAGCCATCCAGACCTTGGGTACTTGGTGACATCAGAATAAGTGACACCAGCCTTTCTCAAACTTGCAAATCCTATGTCTCACCCAGGGACTGGTTAAAATGACATTTCTGAACCACACCCAAATACACCAAATGAACTCTCCAGGAGAAGGGCCTGGGCAGCCACTCCATTAAAAAGCATCCTAGATGGCTCTTGCTACTGGAAAGTTCATGAAATTTTACCAACTCAGCACTTTGGGGTTCAGACAAGTCAGAGGTTCAAAACTACAATCTGTAGGCTCAGGCCCCCAGAGCTTTTGTGCTTCACTGCCGTGTACCCTCACAGAGAGAAACTTCATGGGGACAGATGTCCAATGTCCAACAGTGGGCTACTAGTAGAACCAGGTCTTAGAACCCAGGTCTCCCAGACCCCAGTGTGGGAATCTTTCTCCTCAGTGTGGTGGCCCAGGGGTCTCAGAGTGGGGCCGGCTGTGTGAGAGTCGAGACAACTCAGAAAAGGCAAGGGTCTACTATCAGGAGCCCCGGGCAGGCAAGGCCAGCCCTGGCCCCTTATACCAGTTCCCAGGGAATAAGCGTCCGGGGATCTCAGCAGAGTGACTGTGACCACATTCCCACCAACAGATGTGGGTAGAGACAGGGAAGGAGAGGA
The DNA here is from genome assembly GCA_963574355.1 of Loris lydekkerianus. Taxonomy (NCBI): domain Eukaryota; kingdom Metazoa; phylum Chordata; class Mammalia; order Primates; family Lorisidae; genus Loris; species Loris lydekkerianus. The sequence goes on from CAUYPK010046499.1 coordinate 11,241, forward strand.
TGTGGGGGTTAGAGTGGGCTGAGGGGATAGTGTGGAAGGTGTGGTGCTCAGGTCATCCCGCCCACCCTCACCCGTTGCCTGGGCTCACTCCTGGCTTCCGCACAGCAGCAGGTGCCACACCTTATGCCTCCCTGAGAGAAGGAGGCACCACTGTGTAGTCACTTTTACCCTCCTTTCTCCAAGGTCCCCAGGTTAACGGTTGCATCACCATGGGCAGTGTGCCTGATTCCAAGATGGCAATGGCAGTGTCCAGCGTGATGGGCCAGGCAGGCTGGAGAGTCCGGCAGGACGGTGTCTGTGTGGTGAGTGGGCAGCTGGGAGGGACACTATTAAAGTATTCCAGGGTATTATTTTGCATATGGATACCGTTATTGCTTTCTAGAATTACACTCTTAATGAATAAATAAAAGAATTTTAAAAAATATATACATAGATATGGAATTTCTACTATGCATGTATAATGTGCATCCTTATTTTTTCCTCAAGAAATTAGGGGGGGAAATGTATGGATTATACACAAAATATGGCATATCAGAAACAGTTTTGATTAACAAACATTTGCTGAGTGAATACCAAGTGCCAAGCATGATGCTAGGTTGAGGATGTTGACAGAGACCAGACCTCAGGTGCCCAGGCCCAACAGGGAGAAGACACACAGAGGACAGGTCTGGGGAGGAAGGCCAGTGCCACAGTGAAGGAGGTCCTGGGGAATGAAGCTGAGGAGAGAGCCGTCTATTTCAGCCACTGGAAAGGAGATGGCCAGAGAAAGCTTTCCATGGAGGCAGCTTTGCCTGAACTCCATTTTGAAGAATGTGTAGGAGTTAATTGTGTAGATTACTTTTAGATACCTATCTTCTAGGAAGTTTTAGGAAGAATGAAATAGAAATTCTGAAATTATTTTATCATGCACAATTTCATAGGTTTGATAAAAAAGTTCATATTTCTTCATTTTCCTTTTTTTTATTTTCCTCTTTCTTATATACGTATGTACACACAGACAATGTGGTTTTTTTTTTTTTTAATATGTGGCTTTGCCATCATATTCATTAGAAGTCCTTGAAGGTTCTTCCTATTGAATGTCTATGTCAGAATAAATTGTTGGAATTATGTGTTAGATCATCACTTTAATGTAATTAGATCATAATTACATATTTCTCCTCACACTTTTCTCTCTAAACAAAAAGAGCCCATGTTCTTAAAACATGCCACAGTAATAGGCTATTCTGTTGACTGTGGTCTGTATTTATTTTGGACACTTTATCTCATTATGCATCAGATTCTTATTTGTAGCAAATAACCCTTCAGTGGAATGAAGAAAATGAATCATGCCTGCTCCTTGGGGTCCATTCTAAATGAGAAATAACTTCATATTCTGGCTTGGAAACATTTTCATTCCACTGTTTTGGAGAGAAGATAATCGATACCCTAGCACACATCTCTTTTTGTCTGTTAATAAGATACACAATTTGTAAATACTCATATTGTTATATACCAGGTTGGTCTTAGATGAAATAGGAAAGGTCCAGCTCTTGTTATGAACTTAATTTTATTATGGATAGAAAAAAGATTATTTTAATCGATAAAATACAGAAACCTACAGGAAAATATTATTTGATAAGCTGTTTGATTGTCTTCTTCAGAGAAAAGTTTCTGGCATTTTAGCAGAAATAGGGAAAGATTCATGAATAGTGACTAACACTTTCCCCATTTATTTTTGAAAGGCTTTTTATTGATTCTTCTAAGATCTATCTTTCTAACGTCTCACTAAGCCAACATAATCACTGCAGGCAACGTAATGTTCAATACATTTTGTTCTTATCTAGTGGTTAGCTTTGGGTATTTTATTCATTTTGCTTACTTATTTGCTATTCTGCACACACCTAAAAAATATAAAAATAACACTACTCTTTTTTTTTTTTTGTGGCTCTACTAAGCAGTGCTAGAAAGCATTACAAATTAAGATGAAGCCTTTTTATGTGCAGTGACACGATTTCACTACATTAGATCATGCCTCAAGATAACCACTATCCTAAATTTGTTGTTTAATCTACTATATACTTTCATATGTTTACCATTTAACTGTGTATCATTAAATAGTACATAGTATAATTTTGCATAATTTAGTATCACATACTACATATGTCCTGGAAACTTCCTTTTCTCAACACTTTAAAACTATTTTTCCCAGATTGATACATGTGGCTCTAGTTTCTTTATTCTCATTGGTGTATAATTTTCCATTTTATGACTTTACCACAGTCCGTTCTTGTGTTGATATGTTTAGATTGCTTTCAAGTTTTTGCTATTGTAAACAAAGCTACTATGAATATCTTTACACTTTTCTCCTTGGGCAACTATGCAAGACTTTTTCTAAGTTATATCATGTAACAGTGAAATTGCTAGCTTGGAAACTATATGCCTTTTAAACTTTAAATAGATCCTGGCTGATTGACCTACAAAATCACATGCCAGTTCATACTTTCACAAGCATTTTGCAAGAATTCTTGCTGTTCCACATTATCCCTAACACTTGGTAAGCCTGCTTAACTATGGTCAGTCTTGAGGATAAAAAAAGATATGTCTAATTATGAGTTTTAATTTGAAAACTGTCATTTTCTTTGTCCAGGGAAGGTATCAGGAAAAAGTTGTACATGTTCTAGGCCTATATCTCAAAAAGCCCTGGTAGATATGATTTTTGAGTTTGAGAGTCCTGAGCCACCATGGAAGAAAATCCCACTAGAGAGACAGGGTGAGGAGGTTGTGTGGTAAGGGAAAACCCAAATTATTTGGAAGGAGAGAGCAACACAGCCTTATCCACAGCCAAGCTGACCTAGTCCTCATCAACTCAGCAGTAAGTGTCCACTGACTCCACTAGAAGATGACCCAGCTGGGCTCAGAGTACAGAGCTAGGTACCCTACATGCACATGGCTATTATAATTATTTTTAAAGTCAACATTATTGAGGTAAATTAACATAAGACATAACCATAATTTGATGAGCTTTAAAAAAAATGTATCACTCTTGTAATCACTGCTATAGTTAAGAGAAAGAATTTTTATTACTTCAAGGCATTCCTTGTGCTCCCTATTGGTCTACGACATTATCCCTTCTGGCCACAGGTAGCTAGTGATTGGCTTTTATAAGTATGCATTGGATTTGCTTTTCCTGTTTTCTTATACAGATGGAATCATATAGCATATATTGTTTATTTCTAGCTTCTGTCACACAACATAATGTTTTTGAGATTTAGCCCTGATTTCGCATGTATCAATAATTTGAAAATTGCTGATTTCAGTTCTTCTCAAATGGTATTTCATAGGGTGAACGTACACTCCAAATTATCTACCTTCTTACACTTTGGTTATTCTCAAGTTTTGGCTGTTATTTCTTAAAACAATACAAACAGAAGGGGTGAAGCAAGGTGGCAAACTAGAGAAATCTTACTAGCCACTTGCAGTGAAACAGGGTAAAGAGAACACCAGCCACCTCTGGCTGGGGAAACCTCTCCAGGAACATCACTGTGGGGGCACAGTGACACAGTGGGGGACTCCAGGGGCCAGCAAAGAGGTCTAGAGCTGAGGAAGTCCAGCACAGAAGGCACGTGTCTGGATATGGGCAGAGGCTGGCTGGCCAGACCTCCTGGAGGACTGGATATAGGGAAAATCTGTCCTGCAATTTTTTGATTTTGGACTGAGCTGCTCACTGGAGCTACATTGGAAGGCTTAAATGAGCAAGTGGACTCAAACAGCATCAAGTGGCCAGGACTGAGTACAAGGTGGGGTGGATCTCCCATCAGCTTAGCTGCTAGCAAAATGGTGCCATTGTAGGAAGATTGCATAAGAGGATCTGCCCACCAGTTCCTAGTGCATGGCCAACTCTAGCATGCCTACTGAACTCAGGCAACCATCCTTGGGGTGAGCTGAGCAGCTCTTGCAACTCTGAGAACTTCAGGGGACACTGTTGATGTGCCTCATAAGAAATCACGTGAGAGCTTCAGATTAGGACTCTAATCCTTCAGGGACTGGATACTGACAAAGCAACCAGGCCCTAACTGAGGACAAGTAAGTCAGGAAGACAGGACCAGATCTCCTGTGCAACTGGAGAATGGCTTCTAGCCCCATCTTACACAGCAAAACCAGCATGTTCACCATCTGCTAACACTACAAGGCCACCTGGTGTCCAGGCAATATATTGCTCTCTCTCTATATATGTATATTCATACACATATAAATATATACATACACACACACACACACGTATGTTTTGTTTTCATTTTTTGCTCCTGTTCTCAATTTTTTCCTTAGCTTTTTTCCTTTTTGTTGTCATAGTTGATACTGTTTCTCTGGGTGGTGGGGTTGTTTGGTTGTAGTTATATTTTTTCATTTTTACTTTCTACAATAGCAAAGGCTCCTCCAGTTTTTATTTACAGTTTTTTCAGCCCCTTTTATCCTTTATTTCTTTTTGTTTATCTCCTTTTTATTTTAGTTGTTTTTTTTTATTGTTAAATCATAGCTGTGTACATTAGTGCAATCGCCTGTACCCATTCTAAGGTGCATCATAGATGTGGCCTCACCCATTACCATCCCTCCATCAAAACCTCCTCCCTCCCTTCCCCTTCCTTGGCCCTTTCCCCGATAGTCTTGTGCTATACTTGGGTTATAGCCTTCATGTGAAAGCTATAATTTAGCTTCATAGTAGGGCTGAGTACATTGGGTACTTTTTCTTCCATTCTTGAGATACTTTACTAAGAAAAATATGTTCCAGCTCCATCCATGTAAACATGAAAGAAGTAAAGTCTCCATCTTTCTTTAAAGCTGCATAATATTCCATGGTGTACATATACCACAATTTTTGGATCCATTCATGGATTGATGGGCATTTGGGCTTTTTCCA
>CAUYPK010046502.1:0-29595 GCA_963574355.1 Loris lydekkerianus
TGCTAATCTAATCTAATTAATTTCTAAATTCTGATTAGGAACAGAATTTTAAAGACAAAGAAGTAATCTTTGTTATTTTCAAAGTAAGGGAACTGTGATCTTGAGAGGTTAATAAACAGAGTGATTTACTAGCATAGCAGAAAGTAGTCCCAGGTCTCTGATTTCTGGGTTAAGAAACTTTCCCTGTCTTGTGCTGACATTTAAAATATTTAAATAATCTTCCAGATTAAAGTAGGAAAGTATTTTAGTTTTTGTATGTCCATGAAAAACATGACTATATTCATTTCTTTTTAGCCATTTCCTTCTTCAAATTACATGAACAGGTGCAGATAGTCTACATTTGACAACTGTGTATAAGTGTGAGGAAGGAGAGGGTAGTGGAAAAAATTTAGAATCTCAGATCACAATCAGTCATGTCTAAATTTGATCACTTGGTTTTGGGAAATATTGGTAAATCACTGGCCCTTTGGGAAAGAAGAAAATGGACAATAAAGTATAATGTTTGCATGTACTACATGGCATATTCAATTATATGATTACAGAAAATGTTAAAATTTAGCATTAAATGGATTTTGTTGTCAGATCAGTATTCATTTTCTGCTACTTTTGTGCACATGCAGGTGCAAATAAATTTGAACATGTCTATAAATCTGTTTTCATGTCCACTTTTTCCTTTCCCTTCACTCTTTGTGGAACTCTGGGACCTGCCCTGCCTGTCTAGGGTGTTGGCTGTCCGCTTCCCTTTGCTCGGTGATAGTCATACCTTCCTGCTTTTGGCCTGCCTGCTTGATTCCTGCCTGTGTTTGCCTGACTCTCCTGCAGCTGTGAGGCTCTGCTTTCTGTCTGGTATGGCTGTCTGGTTTTTAACTCACCGCTGTAGCCTGCCTTTTTTACCTGCTGGCCTTTTAGACTCTTGCCTGCCTGCCTATGGCTGGCCCGCTGTTTACCTTTAGCATTTCAGCTTCGGTAAATTCCTGGCTCTCCCAGTTTCTGATTCTCACCACCCTAAGTCTTTGCATTTCTATTATGGTCGACAATGTCTAGAATTCAAGACCACTTCCTTTTTGCTTTTATTGATTATAGACAACTTATGTGTAACATAAATTCAACTTCACCAACCTCATTAAGGCAAGAGGACTTTTTGGGGGGAAGGAGAGGACAAGTTTTACACAAGGTAGATAGTTTACAGAAACACTTTCCAGTTGTTTCTTGAAGTAGGCACAGACTTTAGAAGCATCAGTATGATTCTTATGGGTTTCTTTTTTGTTTGATATTTCCCCTAATTCTTGTCTTTTAAAAAAAAGTTCATCCTGATTTCTCCTGATATTTCAGATTTCTTTAGATCATTTTCCAAGTTCCTAGAGAAGTCCCCTGGATATCAGGTCAGGACAATTCTTTTTGAATTCATCTGAGTCATGCCTCCAGCAGAACTGCAAAAATTGTAAAAACTGCAATTTTTATGCCCACACAAAAATGCTGAGAACTCTGTGGTCTCTCTACACATAAGTACAACCCTAAATGTTAGTCACACATCCTGGCCTTTCCTGTTCTTCACCCTCAGTTCTCATTTCACCTGTTTTTGAACTCACATGTTTCTAAGGGCCCTAGTTTTCTTTATAACTTTGTTCCTATCATTATAAACTTCCTAATCAGTTAGAGTTTCAAGATCTCCAGGCATTCTACCTTATCAAAAATGTTCTTTTGCTTCCACATGCCACATACTCTTTGTTACTTAATCTCTCTGAACCTTATTTTCTTCATTTAAAAAGTGACAACAAAAGCAACAATAAGAACAGTAATCTCAAATGTGTACCAAGTGTTCATTAAACAATAGTTTTTATTATTATGGTTGCTGTCTTAGTGATTGTTTATTTTTTAAATAGATCTTGACTGGGCCAATCTGTTTTCATATGACATGCTTACCATGAGTCTCTTCTTCTAGTTAAAGAATTCATTCAAATGAATTCTATACACCACATAAAAAACTGCAGGGGAAAAGAAACTTAAAAATCATTACTATGGAATGAATTCAATAGTATTTAAAAATAAATATTGTAAATAGACAGTAATTGTATAGTGCCCATTATTGTTAATTGCCTATTTGTTTTATGTTGGTTTTTTTTGCTCTTAATGAATGGAAGATTTGTTTGTGGGTTCCCTCATAATGTCAGTTTTCATCCTAATTTCCTTTGAAGTTTAAGTTTTCAGTTCACAAAAAGGTCAGGACTTTTCACTCTTCCCTCTGTCCCTTGGCATCATTATTTTTGGATTCTGGCATCCTCCAAAGGGGAATTTTTTAGCTACCAGAGTTTTCAGAGCCGTTCAGGTTAGTCCAGAAACCAGTCTTTGACTGAGGTGATATGAGAAGCAGAGACTAGTCTTGGGGTGCTGGGGAGTTAGGCCTGGTTGGGACTCAAGGGTATAGTTGCTGAGTTACTCATTCATTGGAGTTAGAAGCCAAGGCAGAAGTCACGTCAGGCAGATGTATCTAAACTCCCCACATGGTGAGACTGTGTGGAGTGACTGCTGCCCAATGGGTTTGATCCGTTCCAGGCTGACTTCTTCCTAGGAATGGGGCAACAGCCTGTCTCTAGACGCTCACTAAGTGGGGCTGATGCTCTTAGACTGGAGCTTTCCAGTTACAAGTTTGTACAGAATGGGTTCTGCAAGAAGAAGAGCAGGAACAAAGTTCTTCAGAGCTGGATTTCGCTCTTGCTTTATTTAGTATCTTGGGCCAGTATTTTCTCTGTGCTTCAGTTTCCTCATATGGTAGTGGGAATAACCATCCCTATCTCACATGAAATTAAATTTGGTAATGTATCTAAAATACTTAGGAGAAAGATTGGTACATAGTGAGTAATCCATACATAAATGGTTGATATTATTATTGCTTGCATTGTTTTTATTGTTATTTAAAATTTAAGATAGAGGGTCAGGCAGAGGCAAGCAAGGAATTGAACACAATGACATTTAGGAGGGAAGTTTTGCCCTTTACACTCTATAGACTATACATTATTTATAGTAGTATTTTAGCTTTTAAAAGTAGAAATTCCCTAAAATGGGGGCAAGTATTGCCCTTGTCAATATTTTCCTAGGAATCTTCATAAGCTTTTACATTAGATCTGCTTCCTAAAAGCTCAGTGGTGTTGGCAAAGAGCATTTAAGGTTAGGAGTGTTATGTTAGGTGCTTCTGGGATTTTTAATCAATAACAAACAGTTAAATTCTAGATCATTTGGTGTTGGACCCAGATAGGAAGAATTCTACCTGGGAGCTGTGAGGGCTGAGCATCACAGAGCAAGTGGGGAGGAAGACAAAGCTCGAGATTCCCTTAGTAACTGCTCCACAGATATAATTTTCTTCTCTTTTATTTAACATTAATTGAGAGAATGAGGTATGATATACAAGGTCCGTGAGAAGTTGAGTTGGCACTCCGGGATCTTATACTTGTGAAGGAAGAGAAGATACGTATAAATGTATATTAAAAAAATTACCTTTGTCCTCCACTCACCTGAATGGTTGCACCTTAAGTGGTGGCTATAAAGAGATAAATAGAAGACTTTTACAAGAAATACAGAAGTTTAATGGAGTACTTTGTTAGACCGTAAGTAAAGAACATTGGAACTGGCATTATAATTATTTTTACTGTTATATATATTGTTATTTAGGATGGACACAGGAGGGCCAGGCAGAGACAAGCAAGAAACTGACATACTATGATGTTCAAAATCAGGATGGAGTCAGTGATACTTCTCCTGTGGATAACAGATGGGGGAAAATAACCAAAGGTGACTATTGGGGTAATTATGTCAAAGCAGATTCCCTCTTAAGTCTGTCCCCTGCTTTAAAAGACTGGACAGAACATTAGTCACATAGAATCTGGGGCATGGGATCTGTAGAGACAGTGCCAACCAGCTGGCTGGCACAGTTTATGGAGGGCAGAGGCAGCAGGGTTTAGGAGAGATCTGGACAAGCCTGCTCTGTTTTGAGAAACACATGAGGTGAGCCCTTTTCTTTTTCTTTCTGTGAATCCAGAAATAAAGCTGATATTATTCACTAGCAGTGCCTTTGGAGTTGGGTGTTTAGGGAAGCTGTAAGGGTAGGAAGGTTAAGAAGCAGTGAGTCCAGCTGCAGGTGAATGCAGGATGCAGGTAGAGGCTGCCAAAAGATGCTGGGGCCTATTTGGATTATAGCTCAATATAATCTGTAGTAGAACTCAGTATCTGTAGTAAAGTTTAAAATTGACAAATGACACAAAAGAAGTACAGAGAAGTGCCATCAGAGGTCTCAATAGTGAAAATGTATTTCCATCTAGGGATGGAAAGAGGAAGGAAAAAGGCGGAGGAAAGCTTTGCAAAAGATGTAAATTGGATTGGGCTTTGGGAGAGGGTGTGGTGGCGGTGGGCAGGATGGCTAATTCCCTAGGATCCACTCTACCTTAAATTATTTGTGTAAGCTGATTGTGATGATTTCACCATTTGTCAGGGATTGATTCAGAAATGAATGAACCCATGAAAATTTGGATAGATGAGCTAGGTAAAGTGGCTGTGGCTCCTGGGAAGAAGAGGCGACTCTTTCTCGTATTGGATAGGAAGGAAGCATTTCACCCTCATTGCTGCTGGCAGTTCTCCTGCAACTCTAAGGAAAGCCAATCTTCTCATGAAGCTTTAATTGAGGAGAGCAGCCTTCAGGGACAGAAAGAGCCCACCTACCTACAGACAATAACCTAGAAGGGTAGAATTTCCATGTATGGATCATAGAAGTTCCATAGATCTCTGAGCTAAGGCATGAAGGTGAGATAGTTTGAGGTATGTGTGGAGAGCAGCCAGATCATCTCTGCCAATAACCCTCCCTGAGCTCATTGGCCCTGTCTATGTAGCATCTAAAAATAGTGTACAATAAAACATTTCTTTTTGTCATTTTGAAAATAAAGATTTTGGTTATTTTAATTTCCAGAGTGCATTTATGATTGCTTTCCAAGTTTGAACATGATAGTTTGTTTTTGGATCACTTTCCTTAATGGTTAGTTAATTTTGATGCATTTTAAGAAATGGGCATGTCAGTCATTGTATTTGAGCCTCCAACATTTTCATAGTCTACTACTTTCCATCACAGCCACGTGCCATAGAAAGAGCTCTGGGGAGAGTTCTCTATGGCTTTGAATTCTGACTTTGGGTCATGTGATTGTTATGATAACTTTTGCGTGTCAGTTTCTTCTATTATACCTTAATAGTCCTCTTTGTTAAATAAAACAAAATCTTGCCTATGCTCTAATGTTATTGAATTCTCTGAAATCTTGGCCTACTATTCTAGGTCTCTACTGAAACAATGGTCTCTCTTCCAAAATTGTCAGATGACTCTGAGAAAAGTCTATGATGTCACTGGACAAAGAGTCATTACTTTGGTGTTCTGGCCAAATTCCACTTGCAATATTTGCATTCTACCTTATTAAAATGTATACTCATTTTTCAAATTAATCATGTTCTGGTGTTTTTGTAATTCTTCCTTACTTCCTACTTCTCTTCCTTCCTTCCTTCCTTCCTTTTTATTGAGACAGAGTCTCAAGCTGTCACCCTGGGTAGAGTGCCATAATGTCACAGCTCACAGCAACCTCAAACTCTTGAGTTCAAGTGATTCTCTTGCTTCAGCCTCCCAAGTAGCTGAGATTACAGGTGCCCACCAAAATGCCTGGCTATTTTTTTTGTTGCAGTTGTCATTGTTGTTTTAGCTGGCCTGGTCCAGGGTCAAACCCACCAGCCTCAGTGTATGTGGCTGGCACCCTACCCACTGAGCTACAGGTACTGCCCTTTTCTTTATTTCTTATTCCTTGCTTTACAAAATGATATTCAGCTGGCTGGAATGTAAGTTTAATCAAGAGAGCTTGAAGTATAGTTGGCTCTCAAAAAATGCTTGTCATAAAAATGAATGAATTACTCAACGCTATTGCATAGGTATATGAGACCTAGAGTGATATTTTTTCATGTTGAGAAAGATTAATTCTTCACTATGTTTTATTAATTTTGTTAGTTGGATTTAAATGTTCATTGGATATTAATTTTCTTGATAATAAACAGTTATATGAAGTATTTCAAATTAAACTACCTGAGTTTTTTGTTTACTAAATTTTAAAATAAATTTAGACTTTGAAAACAATGTTATCATGTACACATACAGGATAACTCCTATGTTAAGAAAAGGCCAATGAATGCTTGGTTTAAGTAATACTGTCCATTTTGATGGGCTTATTTTTTGATGTTTTAGTGTAGAACAAAATAAAAAGTAGAAAAATTATTTAATTCTGCTTTCCATCTTTAATCTGGATATACTTAATCTGATTGGCTGCTGTTGTCACCCTGATAGTACAATTCAAAAAAGAGAGTCTCTGCTAAATTGACTCTCCTTTACTTGTCTCACCAAATCAACAACAACAACAACAAAAAACCTGGAGTCCCCAATGGCAAGTTGACTGAAATGAAATAAAAATATTTGAAATAATAAATGTCTCTAGATGCCTCAATTTATATTCTGTTTGCTTTGCTGTAAATAAATGGCTGTTGTAAGGAAGAGCAGGTATAAATAATTGTGACCGCACCGTATGCTGGTGAAGACATGTGTCTTGCTGGGAAACAAGGGACGAGGAACATAATGAGATTCAATTGAAAGGAATTTGGGACTTCACTCCTCTTCACATTGGAGTTAAACCAAATTCATAGCAGTAGAAGGACTCCATAAACATAATTCACTAAAATGAGAGGGTGATAAAAGGCCTTTTTCCTTGCCTTTTGCAGGGATAAATTACACCCAAAGCTACAGAAATGTTCCTTTTCTGCTTCAGATTAAGTGTGCTTGTATAATAAACATTTCTGTAACATTCTGCTTCTTTAACCTAGACAGCTCAATTAGGGCTCTGCGATAAAATACAACTTCTATGCACTTTGTGAACACTTAATGTGACTGAGGGCCTGTTAGCAAGAAATCGCTCAGAAAATAGTTCTTGTCTAGTGCTTAAGGAAATTGAATTGGCATTGTGTTTAACGAATATATGTATGTATACTTACACATACACACATACATATAGATACGTATACATATGTCTAAACTTTCATATTCTGTGTAATCTAATTATATTGATGTATGTTAGTCCTCTTTCTGTGTAAAAATGTCTTAGTCATTATCTTTGCTATTTGCTGGAAAATTATGAAGAAACTTGGGGAAATTTTTATATGTAGGCACAGGTGTTTAAAGGCATCAGGAACTCCGAAGACTTACAGAATATGGAATTAATTCTAATCTCTAAATTGCCATGAATCGAGGCTAAAACCAGTGAGCCCCCTGACTCAGAGTTGTAATGCCTAATACAGTTGCACGTTTATTTTCTGGAGGAAAGTAAATATCAGGGCTCTTGCAGGATTGATTGAGGAAAAGAACTCAGAGAGATGAGTGGTCTCTACACAGTAATGTAGTCAGAGACAATCTCTCTGAGTCACTATTCAGACTGTATTTCTAGCCTTTGTATGATACCATTATAGTGTCATAAATATTGTTGTGATTATCTTCCAAATAAGGCTTCAGTTTCTTAGATTAGCTTTCCAGGACCTCTGAAACTAGCCCTAACTTAATTAACTTACCTTTATATTTGGATTTCCATTTTGCTTAAAGTGTGTAGAAGTCCCAGTTCCAGCCCAGGGGCTTTTGAGTGATTCATCTGTCTAATTGGAGCTTACCTTTTACTACTTTCTGTCCCCCAATTTCCCAACAACCAGTGGTCTTTATTGTACGTCCCTTCCTCCTTCTGTTTCTCTGTCTTTCTTCTGTCATTTCCTTTCTGCCCTCTACCAGGCTCTGCTTCTTTGGTTGGGTAAAGCCTTGGGGGTAGACTCTCCCTAGGAAGCCTTATCTGATTTCCCAACCAGGAGGAGTTTCCCTCTGTACTTATTTATTGCTTCATTTTTAGTTCTTTTATGACACATCAATTTCTGCTTATATTATTGTTATTTATGCACCTGTCTCCTTTCCCTTGGAGGCAGAGTGGGCAACTGATTCTTTGTCATGCTTGGGACTCGTGCTGTATAGTCAACTCTTATTTTTTCATTTTTATTGAGCATATTTATAAATAGGCCCTGTTTTCTGAGGACACAGATAATAGTTTGTTTGTTTGTTTTTACTATACATAAATGCCATGTATACAGATAATTGAAATATCTACAATAATGTTGTAAGGAGGACCCGAACCATGATGAATAAAAAACAAAAACAGTTTCACTGTAGGAGAGGAAAAGGCTTATAGCATCTTCCTCCCTAAAATTCATTATTTCTAGCTTAAAAGGGAAATCTTTATGACTAAACACAGAAAGTTCAGGGAACATCAAAAGGTGAAAACATTAATTTTTAATGTTACATGATGTCTCTGGAAGGGGGTAATTCAGATGTCAGTTGCACTTTTTATTTACGAGATTGGTTTGTCCTGGTGGTGAGGAAGAGATTAAGAGAAAGTGCCTGAGCTTTTTATTTGCACTTCTAATTGTTTCCTTAAATGTGACCATAAAAATCCTTTCAAAAAACTGCAGCAGATTTAAGGAGATAAAACAAGACCTCAGATGGCCGTTAGTAATACAAATAACTTCCAGTGTTTTTTGCAAATTGCTTGTCAGCCACAATTAACACTATGATGTTTATTTTGGTGCGGATGGATACCCTCAGTGAGCAGTCTCTCTCAGTATATCAGTGGTTCCTTTTTTAATGTCGTGGGAATTGAAACATTTTGTCTTGCATAGGACAGATGGGTGCGCAGCAAGTGTTCACGCCACCACCGTTCGCAGATAGAGCTTGCAGGCACCAGCTCCACCTTGGCCTGCGCGCCTTGGCTGTTCCCTCGTGGAGGGGAGCGAGGCAGACATTCAGGCTTGGATCACAATCGCCACGCACTCACATTTTGCCAGATTGCAGCAATTTTGGCATTGTCCAATTCACATGCAGCGCGATTGTGGGGAGGTTTTTTAACAAACATTGATTTGTGGGAAGCGGCTGAGTGTCATGATTCCCATTTTTAGGATTCTCTTTTCTCACTCAGTGCAAAAATTGTCTACCCTCTTGGGAAGAAGTAAATAAGGTATGGAAATGTTGCTCCTCTGCGTGAGAAAGCTAGACAAATATTTTCTTCTCTACCGCAGAATGTTTTCGGCGGCTTGTCAAATTTCTCGTGTGCTCTGCGCTTCTGCACTAGTACGCCGCAGCAGCGCCTGCTCGTGACAGCATTGAGTTTGCACTAGCTATCAATAAAAGTAATATTTGGAGACTTACTGAATTGGATTCAAAAGCCAATTGGTCCAGTAATCAATCGGCCGCCCTTCTCCTCCAGTTCCGCCATTGCAGTACTAACCATAAACTATGATTGAACCAGCAACATCGCTTTTCTGATGAGGCATGGCTTAATGATAATGATTTTTATCTCTTCTAGGGGTGATTTTTGTGCCCACACTCAATCATCTTGATAGCTTTGTTTTTACCATAAACATCAAATGGTATTATCTTGGGAATGTTATGTAATAATTAACTACACTTTAATTTGTCTGACAGTTACAGAGACATACTGCTGTCAGAAAATGAACTGCCTCATTGCCATGTTAAAGATTTTGAGTGGAATATCTTTTTGGTGTAAGACTTATAAACAGAGATGTCGCTTCTATCAGTTAAGTGTTTTGGCTGCAAAGAACAGAAAACACTAGCTGGGTGTGTGAACATGCTTTCTCATTCTTAGCACATAGAATCACAGAAATTTTGGTTGGAAGCTGATTGCTGCGCCCCCAGGATCTTGTACAGGTCCCAAGCAAGGAAAAGGAAGGGAAAAACAGAGGACTAGGGCCTGGGTGAGGAAATAATCTCTTTCCAGAATTCTCAGTTTATACCTTATTAACCATTCAGATACTTCTAGCTGCAGAGGTATCTAGGGAATGCTGTGCCAAGTCAAGTCTTGATTCCACATGACATGAAGAGGGGTTAATGAGATTTAGAGTTAATTAATGACATGTCAAACTGCTTAAATATGATTTTAAAATACAAAGGTTGAATGCTCACTGGCAGTTGATTTTCCATGTTGTAGAATTCACTCTGTTGGGCTGAATATTCCCAGGGTGGGGGCAGGGACTGGGTTAGGAGAGTTGGACCGAACTGGAAAACTAGAACAGACTGATATTTTTAGTACCCAGGTCAGTTAGCTTAGAAGTCAGGGAAACAGAAGAGTAAAGTCCTTTGGTGACTGAAATATGACTCCTTACTTATTTTCATCTTTTTTTCCCTTTTATGTACTCCAGCCTTATCCTTGATACGGGGAAGCTTATAAAAATTGCTACTCCATTGCTCATGACCTGCCCTATGAAGACAAATATTTTGGGAAGATAGATAGCATTCAGGTAAGAAAAGCCTAACGTCCCCTGTATGATGAAGAAAAGGAAAGGAGAATATACAGAGAAAAATCCATGAAGTGCTGGCAAATATGATCTTCTAGGGAATGGATGTTTGTAAACCTTTGCCTGGTTTTATTTTCGATATGTATGACTTCTTTAAGATTACGGAATTCTTGACATAAAGTTAGTGTCTTCCCTAGTAGTTTCTAAGGGAAAGGCAGGTAAGTGATCAATTGCTTTAGGTAAAAGTCATTCATTGGTGTCAGACCAGCTTTTCATAGTCAATTTTATATTCTGACAATTATACAAATTAATTCAGTAAATCCAACAAAGCCTACAAAGATCTGTCTGGATTTGTCATGATCATTAAAATGTCATCAGCATACATGGTAATTTATACTGCCTATGATTAGCAGTAATCCTTCCCATCTCCCGGGAGGATCTAATAACCACAGCTAATGGCTTTAATGCTAAAATAAATAGCAGAGGATCTGAGCAACACCTCTGCTCTGTACTCTGACTTTTGGAAGTGGCCTGGTTTGTGTGTGTAGAGTATTTTCATGACAGTTTTTAAGAAAAAAATATCAATTGCTATTGCTTATTCTAAATCAAGGTGTTTCATTAGCTGAGTTTTATCTTGTGTTTAATACAATGGTAATTAGAGTTAGAAAGGTAAATATTTAGAATGTCCACAGCTCCTCAAATAAATCCATGACTGTAATCTTGACACATAATGTTTTAGGCTACTATTGACTAAATTACTAGTTTTGTCATTATAACTTGGAGATTACAATAGTGATGGGGCTGCCACCAGCTCTTATAAGCCTATGAGTGAAAAAAAAAAAGCCTCTGGGGTAGATGGAGCTGGCAGCATGTAGTCTGGCACTACCTTTTGGTCCTTGACTTGCTTCCTCCTCGACTAGGTATCCTTGTGCAGAGGACAAATGACACACAGTATCAATATACCCTGAATGGTAAAATTCTTCTTAAAGAAAACAAAGGGTGTACCTTTAGAAGAGTTTCTAATAGGTGGATACATCTGGGTAACCACACTGAATAGATAATAGTGTGTGTGAGACTGAATTATCTGTTTTTGTTTTTTTTTTCCTCTTAAGCTATATTTTATTTTATTTTTATTTTTATTATTGTTAAATCATAGCTGTGTACATTAGTGCAATCGCCTGTACCCATTTAAGATGCACCATAGATGTGGCCCCACCCATTACCCTCCCTCCACCAAGACCTCTCCCCACTTTCCTCTTCCTTGGCCCTTTTTGTTTGCTTTATAAAACTGTATGGATAGTTTGACGCTGGAAAGGCTGGAAAGGTTCTTTTTCTTTTTTTGAACTATCCCAAATAAATGCATAAATATTAATTCCTTATCGATCATATGCTAGGTACTTTCTCTACGTACAATCTCATTTATTATTTATAACAAGCCTTATGTTCGAGATAAAGCCTAACATCAGAGACTTGTGTAGGAAAGCCTTAAACAACAGGCCTAGGTTCCTCAAGCCCTGCACATTCCCAAAGATTTTAGGATTGGCCTTAGATGGCTTAATGGAGATGACCTCCCAACCCTTGGAACATCCTCCCTGATAAGAATGATCTTGTATGACTGTGGCCTTGGGCCACTCCAGGTAGTTTATGCCAATTGTGTGATTTTGGGTGAATACCTGTTTTCACATGCTTGAAGACTTGGGCCCTGTATTAATTTTGTCCTCTGGGAGGCTGTGTGCATCCCCATGTGGCTAACTCCCCCGTAAATCCCTGGACACCAAAGGTTGGGGGAGTTTCCATGGTTTAGCACTTCACGTATGTTGTCACATATACCTTCTGGGAAAGTTTGTGCTGTCTTTGTAACTCCAACAGGAAGAGGACAAATGGGAGTTTGTACCTGATTTCTCCTGGACTGTTTCCTATGCACTTTTCCACTTTGCTGATTTTAATCTGTGGCCTTATACTATTATAAGTCATACTGTGGATAGAAAAACTCTTCTGTTTTATTAGCAAATGCTTCCAGTAAATTACTGAAGCTAATGAGGGTCTTGGGGTTCCCTGACACCAGCAGTTATGTGATTTGCTTTGGGTATGCAAGTAATTGTGGCAGATCAAGGATTGGACCAGAGACTTCTGGCTCTGCATCAAGTGGATGTTTGCGTTGTTAATTATCTATTGTAAACTAAACACCAGCCCTTTTCTGTGCTCTTTCCTCTTTCTTCCAGTCAGGAGCATTTCTATAAGATATAGAAGGTAGAAGAGAAAAAAGATACCATCTATGTGTCTCTGGAATATCAGGGAAATGCATGGGTTTCAGCAGACATGAAATTTAGCAGTGACTTTCAGGCCTTTGTTCTGTAAATCACCAATCTTTATGGTGGAGGTGCATAACCTTATTATTGCTGGTAGCTGCCTAGAGTTTCTGCTACTTCCTGACTTTCTCAAAGGTAAGAGCAAAGCTTAGATCTAATAGTAGCCATTTTTGACATTCATTCTTTCAGCATTCCCAATAGTTTAGTAGTCATTTATTTCCCTGTATGAAATCCATTCCTATTTGAAATACTTAGATTAATGTATGTATCTGTTTATATCTGCTTTCCTGAATGAACACTGATTGAGAGAGTATTTGGTACCAGAAGTGGTTCCAGGGAGCAAAATGCAAGCTAGAGTTGTAATCATTGATTACCCTAAGTTTCTGCTTGGAGACAAATTATCGATTATTTGCAGGGAGATGAAACCCAAGCAGGGTACAGCAGTTTAACTGGGTCGAACAGACAAAAATTGGGAGTTTGGTAGGCTAAGGCAATTAGAATTTGTGAGATATTATTCCAGAGAGGCGGGAAGTATATAGAGAAAGAGCCCCAGAATTCTGCACAGAAATTTTCTTGAATCTTTGCTTAAATATTAAGCTTTACATTTATAGAGAGAGGCTCCAGGATGCTGGGCAATAAAAAACTTCTAGGCATCTCTAAGCTGAATAATTCTCAGAGTTCATATACAGCCTATAAGAATTTATGTTTTGGGTGGTGCCTGTGGCTCAAAGGAGTAGGGCGCCAGCCTCATATACTGGAGGTGGCAGGTTCAAAACCAACCCCAGACCTCCCCCCCCCAAAAAAAAAACACTGCAAAAAAAAAAAAAAAAAAGAATTTATGTTTCGACAAATGATAGTGGAACAACTGTGTTAAATACCCACCGTATTCCATTTTTTAAAAAGGCTGAAAGAATTCAGCTCATGTAATAATAACCTGCCTTGCTGACAAAATAAAACTTAATATTACGTAAAGGGAGTCAAAATTCAGACTCTGTGCTGTGTAACAGTCATGATGTCAGCACCCAGTAAAGACCACCATAAGGAGGAAAACGGACAAAAACAAGTAAGTAGAAACAGACCTTGAAATGATAAAATTAGCAATCAAGAATTTAAAAATAGTTATTATAAATATGTTCAAGTATTTAAAGGAAAACATAAATAATGATTAGGATAAAAACAGAAGATATAAAAAAATAAACAAATGAAATGTTTAAGTCTAAAATATAAGAAATAAATTTTAAGAGTTCCTCAGTAGGCTAAGAGGAGACTAGATCTACAGAAGAAAAGATCAGTAAGTTTGAAATGACAGCAACAGAAGTGATCCAGACTGAGGCACAGAAAATATAGAGTTGAAAAAAATGAACAAAGCCTCAGTGGCTTTTGAAATAACATAAAGTAGAATGAAATGTTGATTTGGATTTCAGGGGCCAAGGGCCAAAAACATATTTGAAGATATAGCCAAAAATTTTATATATTTGATGAAACTATACATTAATATATATACTCAATAAACATAAAACAAGGTTAATAAAAAGAGAAAAGAAAATTACCCTAAGGCACATCATAATTAAATTTCTGAGGGACTTTACCTAATAAATGTAATCAACATAACCTGTTTCTTTGTACCCTCGATGAATCCCCAACAATAAAAAGAAATAGTAATAATTAAATTTCTGGAAACTTACAGAAAGAAATCTTATTAGCACCTAGAAAATAAAGAACTTATACACAAGGTAGCAAATATAGCAAAGACCTGTCACTTCTCATTAGAAACAAGATGTGCCAGAAAATTATGGAATGATATCTTTAAACTGTTGGGGAAAACACCCCAAATAACTGTGTAAATGTAGAATTTTCTAATACAGAGTATTCTTCAAAATGTAGAAAAAATCAGTCCATTTTTAGAGAAACAAGCTGAGAGATCTTGTTATAGCAAATCAGTAATAGAAGAAAAGGAAGTTTTTAATGAAATATATAGCAATTTTTGTTGTTTTCTAATTTTCTCAGAAGAGAATGACTTAGGAAAATATATAATAACAATTGAGGCATTTGAGTAGAAGGTATTTAGAAATGAAGTATAATTAAAATAGCTCAAAAATAATTAGTAGAAGGGGGATGGACTTTATATCATGTATGACATGGAATAATCTTATTTGATGGCAGAATATGATATATTAAATATGGGTATTGTAAAATTTAGAGCAACTACAAGACGAAGATAGATTGCTATTTGGCAATACAGGGGTAAAATAAAAAAATTTAAAAACTACCCAACTAATCCAAAAGAATGAAGGAAAAAAATAGCAAAATAAAAACTCAAAAATCATATGGGATAAATAGAAAACACATAGCAGGATGACAGATTCAAACTTAATTATAATGATATAAATCTTACACAAATTGGTTTAAACTCTCAATTTTAAAGCAGAAATTGTCAGAAGCAGGTGGAACCAAGATAAAAACAGCTTAAAACCCAAAAGAAAAAAGATATGCAAACACTAATACTACAAAGCAGAGGTGTCTATATCAATATGAGAAAAGAATAGGCTTCAGGGATAGGAATACATACAGAGTTAAGTGGATAGTTCAAAATGAAAAAAAAATTATCAATAACATAAAATTCTTTATGTTTTTGTCAATTGCAGAGCTTCAAAACAGTGAAACTGACAGAACTGAAAGGAAAAACTGACAAATTATAACTTGTGATTTCAATATCCACCCTCAGTAATTGATATAACAGTAAATTAATATGAACATTAAACAATACCAACTAATTCTACCTAATTGATATTTATTGTACATTATTCCCCCAAATGGTAGATTCTATATTCTTTTCAAATACAAATGGAACATACACTGATATACACCATATGGTGGGAAGTAAATAACTCTCAATAAATATAAAATACTCAGAACTGTACAGAGGATAATCCATGATCAAATGAAACAGATTAAAAGGTCAACAACAGAAAGATATCTTTAATGTGCTGGGTGTGGTAGCTCATGCCTGTAATTCTTGCACTGTAGGAGGTGAAGCTGGTAGATTGCTGGAGTTTAAGAGTTCGAGACTAGCCTGAGCAAGAGCAAGACCCCCGTTGCAACTAAAAATAGAAAACTAGGTGGGCATCATGATGGGTGCCTTTAGTCCCAGCTACTAGGGAGGCTAAGGCAAGAGGACTGCTTGAGTCCAACAGTTTGAGATTGCTATGAGTTACGATGATGCCATAGCAGTACTCTGGGCAACAGAGTGAGACTCTGTTTCCAAAAAAAAAAAAAAAAGTAACCTTAATGTTTCAAAATATTTGGAAATTAAAGAACACATTTTTGTTTTCAATAAACCATGGGCCAAATAGAATTCATGGGAAGAATTACAATGTATTTTCAATGGGAATGAAAATTAAAACATAAAAATTAGTGGTATACAGCTAAATCACTGCATTGAATCAAAGATGGAAATTCATAGCTTAAAGTGCTTATAGTAGAAAATAAGAAAAGTTAAAACTAATGATTTAAAAGTCTTACCCAAATTAAGTAGAAGAAAGTAAATAATAAGCAAAAATCAAAAGAGACAAAAAATAGAGAAAATGAATGGAGCTAAACACTAGTTCTTTGGAAAGATCTATAAAATTAGACTTATCAAGAAAAAAATAGAAAATACAAATTATTGATAAGAGAAATAAAAGTGAAAGTGTGGAAACTACTATAGATCCTACATAATATAAATTACAATATGAAATGTTATGAATACCTTTATGCCAATAAATTAAACAATCCAACAAGTTCTGTGAAAAAAACACACGAGTACCAAACTGTCTCAGAAGTAGAAGAAATTAAATCTAAATAGCCCTATATATATTAAAATTTTAATTCATAGTTAAAATAATTTCTGCAAAGAAAACTTAAGACTTATATGTAAAAGAAATTCTATCAAACATCTGACAAATAAGTAAAAAAAAATTAATCTTAAACTAACTTACTAAGGAATCAGAAGAGGAAACACCTTCTGGGTCACTTTAGGATGATAATATTAATAGTATTACCCTGGTACAAAAGCTAGACAAATGCATTCTAGGAAAATATAGTTAAGGTCAATATTCTTTATGAACATAGATATAAAAATTCCCAGCAAAATAATAGCAAATGAAATTCAGAAATATAGAAACCATGACCAGGAATGCAAGACTGATTCATAATTACAAGAACCTCCCCCCACAAAAAAACATGTAATTCATCATATTATTAGAGTAAAGGAGAAAATACACATGATCATTTTGAGAGATGCAGAAAAATAGTTTGACATACTTCAACCACTATATATGATAAAACTCTCAGCAAGACAGGAACTAAAGGATTAAAAGAAACCTAAGAAAACCTCACATAAAGTTTATATATAGTAAAAGGCTGAGTGCTTTCCCACTAAAAAATAGGAACATGCCAAAGATGTGTGCTCTGACTACAACTTTATGTGACATTGCAATAGAAGATGTAGAATCTGTATTAAGTTTAGAAAACATAATCTAAATAACATAGATTGGAATGGAATAAGTAAAAGTATGTTAGTCTTAGATACTATAACAGTGAATTAGAAAATTCTAAGATATTTGTAGGAAAGCTGCCAGAATGAATAAGGTCTGAGAATTTAATATAGAAAAGTCAGTTGTGTTTTTATATATTAGTAACAAGGTTAAAATTGATTTATAATAGCATCAAAATATGAAATATCTAGGGATAACTTTAATAAAATAAGGGCAAAACATGTACAGTGAAAACTAAGTCAAGGGTGCCAACTTTATCACTGCTATTCAACATTGTACTGGACATTGTATTGTAGATTGTACTCAATATTCAACATTAACTGCAGGGCAATTAGGGAAGAGAAAGAAAGGCAACCAAATTGTAAAGAAATTAAGCAAAATCCTTATATTAAGAAATAACACAACCTTATATATAGAAAATTCTAAAGAACTCACGAAAAACTATTAGAGCTAATCAAAACATTTCAACAAAGTTGCAAGGTGCAACGGTCACACAAAAAAACAGTTGTATTTCCGTTACTTTTGAAAAGATGTTTGGAGAACACTTAGAGATCTAAAAATAGATTTGCCATTCAATCCTATGATTCCTCTACTAGGTATATACCCAGAAGACCAAAAATCACATCATAACAAAGATATTTGTACCAGAATGTTTATTGCAGCCCTATTCACAATTGCTAAGTCATGGAAAAAGCCCAAGTGCCCATCGATCTATGAATGGATTAATAAATTGTGGTATATGTACACCATGAAATATTATGCAGCCTTAAAGAAAGATGGAAACTTTACCTCTTTCATGTTTACATGGATGGAACTAGAACATATTCTTCTTAGTAAAGTATCTCAAGAATGGAAGAAAAAGTATCCAATGTACTCAGCCCTACTATGAAACGAATTTATGGCTTTCATATAAAAGCTATAACCCAATTATAAGCTAAGAATTGGGGAAGGGGGAGAAGGAGGTGAGGTGAGGTGAGGATGGGCGGAGGGAGGGTGATTGGTGGGATTACACCTGTGGTGCATCTTACACGGGTACATGTGAAACTTAGTAAATGTAGAATACAAATGTCTTAACACAATGACTAAAAAAATGCCAGGAAGGCTATGTTAACCAATGTGATGAAAATATGTCAAATGGTTTATAAAACCAGCGTATGGTGCCCCATGATTGCATTAATGTACACAGCTATGATTTAATAATAAATAAATTTAAAAAAATTCAAGTCTCTGCTGGATTAAAACCCCATTATTCTCCCACAGGTAGAGGATAAGGAACACATAATCCTTATTGAAACACCTGTTTCTACAGGACTTCTAGATTCCTAAGGACTCTACGAAGTATGAAGACTGCAATAGGCTAAAAGTTGTATCATTTGTATCCTGGGTAGGGTGGAGGGGGGAGAGATTGTTTCTCCTATTGCAGTCTGATTTCCTGGTCCAAACAGTGACACCTCTTTCTGACTGCTGGCACACCAAAGTACTCCTTAGAGAACCCATGGGTACAGAAACACTAGCTTCCAGAAGATAACTGCATTAGATCCAGGAAGTCATGGGAGCAACTTATTGTTGTGGTATATATTCTGTTTAATGGGACTGAGTGATCAACCACATAGAGACGTTTGAGAGGGATGTAGGTAAAAACAGCTAACTCAGAAGTCTTCAAATAATTGTCTATCCCATCCCACCATGACAGAAAGAAGGAGATAAAGGTAGTTTAAAAACAACAACAAAAGTTCCTGAATAATGAGAATCTTTTGCCTCTGGCTATGGGAGGCAGCCAGAACCTCAAACTAGGTCTACTCTATGCTTCTTATTTTCTGTTTCACTCTTGCTTCTTTCATAACCTCACACCTACCATTCTCCTGATGGGCCTGACTTTCAGAGGCTCCAGGGAATACTGATTGCTTATTTGACTGTTCAGCTCATAATTAACATGTTTGGTGTAAGAAAAGATAACCCCCCACACTCTCTGACTTTCCTCCTTCTATCAAGTTTGCTCTGTGAGCCATGACTAGAATTTGGAAAGTAAAAATACAAAGTAACTGGTTTGTGTTTTGGATTGTCGACCATTGTTAGCGAATGTAGCCACAATTGCTATGAAAATTGTGATGTTTATGATGGGAGCCGATTATGGCTGGAAATTTCATGCAGTTATAATGTTTTTATAACTCTGGGAGAGGCAGCCATTTACTCCAGGAGGAAGAGCTGTGGAAGTAATTGAAGTTTAAACATACAAACATGCCCTCAAATTGTCAGTTTATTGTTCTTCTTTCTTCGTTAAGTTTTCCTGTGAAAACTGAAAACTGAAATGTAGCCAAGCTAATGTCCCATGGGTAGGGTTTAGGTTTCAACTTTACTTTAAAAATGCAGCACTGAAAACCACACTGTTAAATTTTTCTACCAAAAGGATTTCATGAAATGCGTTGATGCCCATATTTGGGTCTATAGTTTACTAAAAATTAAGATCTGAAGCTATAAATGCTCGGTAGATAAGCACGGTAATTTAAACTATGTAAGCACCTGGCCACTGCGTTGCCTGAATGTGCACTCACACTTAAATATTGGTGGATAGTGAAATGATTGATGTCAAGGTTATGAGTTTTTGGCACCTGCAGGATACATCATGTTCACTGGATAAGTGAATAGAAAAATTTCTTAAAGCCAAAACAATTTCTACCTCCAGTTCTAAATATCACTGCTAATATTAAGAAGAAATGAGGAACTTAATGTGGATCCAAAGAACTCAAATCTAGTCCTGCCACTCACTTCATTACTATCTGATCCTAAAATCCAAGTGGCTCAGGGACCAAGGGAAGAAAGAGAAAATGTTCCCCCAGTGTGAAAGCATAAGTAACGAGTTTGAAGGAAATTCATCAAAAGGACTAAAAACGATAATACCCCCAAGTAAAATTCAAAAAGTACCTAAATTTTCTAAACAGACCCTAAATAAAAAATATAGATCTATTTAACTTAATAAATATTATTCCATTCAGCAACAAATTGAATTTACTAGACTTTAGTAAATTCCACTTGCTGCTAAATGCAGTGCCTGAATTTTGGAAGGGAATTAATAATGTGACAGCTTATATCTGAAAGGACTATTCTTATGTCATGCAAACAGTATCAAGTCTACCCTCAGAGGGGTTCCCTTTCTATTAATCCAAACAACTCTCTTCGTAGTTAGAATATTCCAATTAAATAGATGAGGAATGATTGAACAGTAATTCAATTGAAAGGATAGAGAAAAAAATCATGCATATAATCTTACTAAAGAAATTCCCTCATTGTAATCCAGGAGGAGGAGTAACTTGGAGGTTGATCAGTACCAAAATAATAACATGTTAAAATGTCTCTAAACATATTGATGCATCAGAAGAGGTTCAATCAACTTATTATCCATGAGAATCAGCAACTCTATCTGCACACACTCAAACTCACCAAAACCTCAGGTCGCTATCCAAAGAACAAGCCATTTTTAAGACAGCAGGAAGGGATGTCACTAAATAAACTGCTCTTAATATTGAAAAAGCCCACTTGGAAAACTATTCATTTATCTCTAAAAGTATCTTTGGCTGTTGTGTTGGAGAGTGACTCAAATTTTTAGGCAGAGACTCTGTGATGACAATACCCAGACCCATACCCACTACTCTACCAGGTCTGCCCTGGGGAAAAGGAAAGATTCTTGAAGTAGCTTCAGATGTTCCCAGCTAATGGCTGCCAACTCTGCAAGCTGATTAGCAGGGTTACTCCCTCAAGGAAAGGCTAAATAGGATCCCCAAGATCTTATAACTATATTTAACCCATTGACATTTATATACCTGGTGTTTAGAGCTTAGAAACATTTCAGTATTCTGTTTGTTCTTCTACCAACTTTAATTACCATTTCTAAGGACGGTAAAGATAATTGCTAAAAGGTTAGAGCTAAAAGAAGTGAGATGGAATATACTGGTCCAAAATGTTCATTTGGGCCTCATAATTCTTGGTACAGATGTTTCTGCTTAGTGCAGGTCTGATTTAGAGAAACAGCTATATATGGTTTGAGGCAAGGTGACCAGATGTAGCTGAATTTATAGATCTGTCCCAGAATGTCAATGAAAAGAAACTCCATTACTCTGACAAAATAACCTTTATGGGTATAAAAACTTATGCTTAAAGAAATATCTACTTTATCTTCAAGGTAGATAGGTATCTATACCTTGATAAGGATTCTAAAAACAAAACAAAACAAACAAACAAAAAAAAAAACAATGAAAATCCCACCAACATTTTGTAAAGATGTTTACCCTCACACAGACTTATGTAGAGAAAAAGTAGCAGAAAGGGGTTCTATCAGAGGGTATGTACTGCATATAATGCAGGCTTGATCTTGACCTACATGCTATGGCATTTC
This sequence comes from Loris lydekkerianus, assembly GCA_963574355.1. Lineage (NCBI taxonomy): Eukaryota > Metazoa > Chordata > Mammalia > Primates > Lorisidae > Loris > Loris lydekkerianus. The sequence goes on from CAUYPK010046502.1 coordinate 21,639, forward strand.
TGCACTTGTTATAAACCCAGGCACTGATAGGGAAGTCCTCAGTAGACCTTTAGAAACTTTCTTCACTAAGTTCTTTTCAGATGATGGGGAACGTGCGTCAACTAGCTGAGCCCAGCCTTCTAGCTATTCTTTCCGAATAATCGCTAAATGACTGAACCATTTTGAACATTCTGATCTAAGTAAGCTCCCCAAATAGTGTAATCCACAGCTGCTATCACATTGAGCAAAAGATCTCCCAGTTGAGCTTAGCCAACCCACAAAATGATGAGAGGTAATAAGAACATAGTTGTTTTAAACCACTAAGTTTTGGGTTGGTTTATTATATAGAAATAGGTAAATGAAACACCATTGTAGCATATGTGGAAAAGGGACAGGAAAATTCATCACCACAGTCCGTGTTTGCTTTCAGAAGTACAAAACTAGTGTTGTTTTCCTTCCAGGCTATCCATATCTGTTGAAAAGTGGAATTTTAAGATCATTGGTACTGATTTTCAGCTCACACTCTGAGAAATGACAACAATCTTTTAGTGAGTCTCTCTGCTTTTGTGCCTCATGTTATAAATTTCAAAATTCCCTGCTGCTAGAATTTCCTCATATGTTTCACCAATTTCACATTTAGAGGAGGTAACATTAAAGCCATATTATATTCTCTTATTATAGATGGTGTAATTATTAATATCTTCCTCAGTATAAGTGCCTGTGGTTCTTGTAAGTACAAGGTCTCTGGAAAAAGTTTTAGTATCATACTCTTCTATTCTCTGTTCTACACATAATTTGATAGCTAATGAAATGACATAACTTCTTGTAATGCTATAATTCTAAATGTAAAGACTTTCTTCATCATCCTCTATTTTGAAAGTCCTCAAAGCCCCTGCCTTTCACATACCCTTTGGCAGGAAATGATCCTGGGGCTTTTGGCCTTCACCTCTTTCTTCCTTGCATTTAACCAAGGACTTTGCACCTCAAAATGTGACCATGAGGCTTTAAGAAGCATGGATCAGGACAATCCCTGTCTTAACTCTGCGTTTCGAAAGCCTAGCAGTGTCTGGCACAGAACTAAGTTCTTTAAATGTCTGAATAGTACATTAATAATGGTCCCTTATCAGTTATGAATTTCTAAATTTTTAGACCCAGAGAGAGGCTTAGAAATTATCTACTCCAATTCCCTCTGGAGCCCAGAGAGAGGCAGACTGACTTTCCCAAGAACATATATCTAATAAGTGTCAGAGTCCAGACTAAACTGCAGGTTTCCCAATGCCAGTCCTATGCCCTCTCCACTCCATGGCTCCAGTGCCTCACCCCCTGTTTGAGTTGTCTCCCCAAATAGCTGACAAATACAGGATGTGGATGACATGGAATCATAGTTGGCTGCAAGCTCAGAGAACCGACAGTGAAATGTGGCTAACATAAACATGGGCTGCTGTTAAAAATTAAGGGAAGAAAACAAAATACATGATCATTTTTCTACTCCATGCTCAACAGATCATAACACTGGATAGAAAGTTAAATTCTAGATGGTAGACCTTGAGATGGACAACTGACAAGCCACCAATTCATAAAGAAAGAAAATATGATAGCAGCGGATATCAGGAAAGCATATGACAATCAACTCCACTGATCTCAGGCTTTTTTGCCTGATGAGGGGGAGAATATGTGAGAGCTATCTTCCATTTCTTGTGAGAGGGAATCCACTTACCTGCCTCCATCCTCCCATTACTGTCCTAGCCTTGCTCTCCCTCCTGCCTTCTGGTGCCTTATCCTCTGACCTCTCTCATCATTACCCTTATCTCCAAGCTCACCAAGACTTGTCTTCCAGCCACACATCCTCATCAGCATTCTCTGATGGTCAAATCCTCTTTCTTGAAAGTCTATTCTCCTTGATTTTTTTTTTTTTATTAAAAAATATCCTGGGTACATAATAGTTGTACATCTTTGTAGTGTACATGTCCAGACACAGCAAGTGGGCAGAGTGGAGCTGTGTCTCCGGCTGGAGCTGCGGACACCGGGCAGGTCTCGGGAAGGTGAGGAGCTGCTGCAGCTGGGCTTCTCTCTCTATGTGCCTCTGTCGCCTGGTCTGCGTGTGGTGAGTGTCCTGCTCTGGGCAAAGCAGCGAGTGGGCACCCTGGTCCCTGCTGGCCTCCTGCCCAGTCCCCGTCGTGGTCAAGGTGTGTTGTCCAGGGTTCCCGGTCCTAACACTCCACACCTGATGCTCCCAGTTTTCTCTACCTCAGATGCTTGGGCACTGGCCGTGCTGTGCCTGTGCGAGGCAGCCTGGTGCGGTCAGGCTCTCCCAGCTGGGTGGGGTCAGATGGTGGCAGTTTTCTGGATGATAAACAGTGGCTCACTACTATCTCTCAGTACCACAATGAAGTCGGACAGTGGAACAATTCCGAAAGGTCAATTTCTGTTTATCTGAAGAGCAGCAACCACAACAGCACATGGAGCTTGTAGACACACTGCCTACAGCCCAGAGATGTGCAGAATCCCTGGAATGGCTGAGGTATCTTTGGATCCAGAGAAGAAGCAGCAGACCCAGGGGCCTTGTTGTTTATCTGAGTCAGACTTGAATCACAGGAGGTACCAGGGAGGGTTCTCTGGATTCTGCTGGAACCAGAATACACCTTTTCCACCAACACTAATGTCACTTCTCAGGGTGCAGAACTTGGAGTGAGGGGCAGCAACAGGATTCCGGGGCCTCCTCTGACTCTTCGGAATGAATGTGGGGCAGTGGATGAACCTGTATATCTCAGGGGACAGCTCGGATTTCCTGCAAGTGGCTGATAACAGGGACGGAGACAAGATGGCTGACTGAAGCCAGCTTTCCACAGAGGCTCCCATCCAGAAGGAAAGTTAAAGGACAGAAATTTAGCAAGTAACCTGGTGGATTAGAGCTGCACCAAGAGAGAACTTTAAAGAACGCACAACAACCCTGCTGAGGCAAGCTGCGACCACAAGGATACAAACAAAAGGCACAAAATCCATCACAAAGCAGATGGGAGTCCCCTCCCCCATGAGAACAGCTCGGAGTGCCCCACAAACAAACAAGCAGAGTTCAAAGGTCCTCCCACTACACTCCACGGGAGAGACTCTCTAAAAACTTGACCTAACTCCCCTACTAAGGTGCCATGGTGTTCTCCTGTCAGGCATAAAACTGTATAAAACTATATATATTCTCTACCTGCAACTCTGAGCTCCTAGCACTCCCCTCCACTCTCACTCTGAGATCTGAGGGCCTGTCCCCTAGGAGTCCAGATTCTTGGGTGATTTCTCGAGGGGTGTGGACAGGGCCTAAACTACAGCTGGTCAGTGCTGACTCTGGCATGGGAGTGAGGAGAGGATGGTCAGCTGAGAGGGGACCACACCGGAATGGCGGTGCCATGAGGCGCAGAGCAGCAGTCGTCTTTTGGCAACAATAGGGCTCACTCCCAGATATTCTGAAGCCACACCCCCTGTCTTCCTGGGCAACCAGAGGAGGCCGGGCATCTACTCAGGTGGCAACCACCACACAACAGAACTGGGATGGAAACGCAGGCCCCGTGAGTAAAGGGTTTGCCTGAGATGGTAACGGCATGGGTGGAGCGGAGGGACTAGAAACGCACATGCAGAGATGGGAAGTTCCCAGAACGTGGCTGAACCAGAGGACCGCTTTACTGAGTCTAAGATGCACCAGGCCCTCAGGGGATCGTCAGACTATAGACAAAGGAAGACAGGAGGCTAGAACTGACAGGTAACCGAAAACAAACCTGCAGGAACAAACACAGGGCCTGAGGCGCAGGTTCTGGGAACTCAAAACAGCTTCTCTTGTGTAGGGGAATTTAGCAGGGACAGAAACAAATTCCTGCAAAGTTGTTCTGTTCTGTTCTGTCAGTAACATCAATCAGGGGCAGGGCTGGAACTGAGTGAACACCCCCCCAGCCTCCATCAAGCACCCGAGGTTGTCAGGCCTCACCTCCCTCTGCTAGATAGAGGCAGAGCACAGTGAGCAGACTGGCTGAGCAGACACAGATTTCCTTGTGACTCAGGCAGATGCAAACCCCTGGAGTAAATGTTCACTACAGGCAACTGGATCACAGCCCTGTGGGGCTATCAGTGACTGGGTGTGACAGAGGTGCAAGGTGGGGAAGGAAGCATCAACTTTCCCAGACCAATCTATTTGCTGGATGGATCCTCCTGACTCTACAGAGTACCAGAACAAGCCAAATCTGAGTAGTCACCAGACTCCTGCGATCCAGTTGCCAGAGACCTTTTAAACTCTCCCACCTGAGACAGGTGCTGACTGAGACAATTGATTTGGACTTTTTGAACTGAGCCAATTGCCCGAGGACTATTCAGGTGGTGCCCTGGTTGTGTGGTTGTAGGAAGGTTTGATTATCCTTTACCAATTGTTGCCTGTGGGGGGGAGGGGTGACTTAATTGCTGGTATTTCTCCACAGCTGAGACTTCAACCCAGAGTAACTGTTTCACTAGGGTCAAACAGAGACCAGCTGAAAACAAGACAGGACCACATAGCCCCACCACACCAAACAGGTCCCCAGTTTCTCAGGCCATAGCACTGTATAGGTCCACAACAAAGCTCCAGGGGAAATATCAAACAGTGTAAAACAATCATGGAGCAGAATCAGCGGAAAAACTCTGGTAACATGAATAACCAGGATAGATCAAACCCCCCAAGGAAAGACATGGCTGATGTAACTGAAGATCCTATTCATAAACAGCTGACCAAGATGTCAGAAATCAAATTCAGAATTTGGATTGCAAACAAGATTAATAGAATGAAAATTTGGAATTAGAAATTCAAGAAATTAATAGAATGAAAATTTGAAATTAGAAATTCAAGGAACAATTCAAAAGTCAGAATTAGAAATTTGAAGAGAAATTCAAAATTTGTCTCAAGAATTTAATGAATTTAAAGACTAAGGCATCAAATTTTGACGCACTGAAGCAAGAATTTTCAGCCCTCTAAGATCTGTAAAATACAGTAGAAGCCCTCTGTAACAGAGTGGAACAAGCAAAAGAAAGGATTTCTGACATTGAAGACAAACCCTTTGAACGCCCCCAAACTCTCAAAGAGGAAGAGAAATGGAGAGCAAAATTGGAACATTCTTTCAGAGAGCTCTGGGATAATTCGAAGAAGGCTAATATCTGCCTCATTGGAATTCCTGAAAGCGATAAAGTGGCCTTGCTAGGCACAGAGGCCCTTCTCCAAGAACTTATGAAAGAGAATTTTCCAGATGTGCCAAGAGATTCTGAAATTCAGATAGCAGACAGTTTCAGAACCCCAGCATGACTCAATCCAAATAAGACATCCCCCATGCATATCATAATTAACATCACTAAAGTTAATATGAAGGGGAAAATTCTGAAAGCAGCCAGACGTAAGAAATCCATTACCTATAAAGGGAAGAATATTAGAATGACTGCAGATCTCTCTGCTGAAACTTTTCAAGCCAGAAGAGGGTGGTCATTGACTTTTAATCTCCTAAAGCAAAATAACTTTCAACCCTGGATCCTGGATCCAGCTAAACTGGGTTTCATTTATGATGGAGAAAATAAATACTTTAATGAAATTCATATGTTGAAGAAATTTCAACATTTGGAGAACAAACCAGCTCTTCAGGATATTCTCAGACCTATCCTCCATAATGACCAGCCCAATCCTCTACCACAAAAGTAAACTCACTCAGAAACTTTTGCTCAAATTCCAACTTCCTGGGTGGTGAAAAGATTAAAACTGCCCAGTGGACTTCTGAAAAACTTGATACCAAAAATTTTACCAGAATTATCAATATTCTCCATTAATGTGAAAGGTTTAAACTGTCCTCAAAAGAGGCACAGGTTAGTTCACTGGATACAAAAACTCAGGCCAGATATTTGTTGTATACAAGAGTCACATCAGACCTTAAAAGATAAATAGAGAATCAAGGTAAGAGGAAGGTCATCCATATTTTAGGCAAATGGTAATCAGAAAAAAGCAGGTATTGCAATTCTATTTGTAGATACAATAGGCTTTAAACCAACAAAAGTAAAGAAGGATAAGAATGGTCACTTCATATTTGTTAAGGGTAACACTAAATATGATGAGATTTCAATTATTAATATCTATGCACCCAATCAGAATGCACCTCAATTTATAAGAGGAACTCTAACAGACATGAACAACTTGATTTCCTCCAGCTCCATAACAGTTGGAGATTTCAACACTCCTTTGGCATTGTTGGATCGATCCTCTAATAAGAAGCTGAGCAACGAAATTTTAGATTTAAACCTAACCATCCAACATTTGGATTTAGCGGACATCGACAGAACATTTCATCCCAACAAAACTGAATACACATACTTCTCATCAGCCCACAGAACATACTCCAAAATCAATCACATCTTAGATCACAACTCTAACCTCAGTAAATTTAAAGGAATAGAAATTATTCCTTGCATCTTCTCAGACCACCATGGAATAAAAGTTGAACTCAGTAACAACAGGAATATGCATACTCATACAAAAACATGGAAGTTAAATAACTTTATGCTGAATGATAGCTGGGTCAGAGATGAGATTAAGAAGGAAATTGCCAAATTTTTGGAACAAAACGGCAATGAAGACACAAATTATCAGAACCTCTGGGATACCGCAAAGGTAGTCCTATGAGGGAAATTTAGAGCACTGCAAGACTTCCTCAAGAGAACAGAAAGAGAGGAAGTTAACAACGTAATGGGACATCTCAAGCAACTGGAAAAGGAAGAACATTCCAACCCCAAACCCAGTAGAAGAAAAGAAATAACCAAAATTAGAGCAGAATTAAATGAAATTGAAAACAAAAATATTATACAACAGATCAATAAATCAAAAAGTTGGTTTTTTGAAAAGGTCAATAAAATAGATAAACCTTTGGCTAACCTAACCATGAAAAAAAGAGCAAAATCTCTGATATCATCAATCAGAAACGAAAAAGACAAAATAACAACAGACTCCTCAGAAATTCAAAAAATCTTTAATGAATGTTACAAGAAACTTTATTCTCAGAAATATGAAAATCTGAAGAAAATTGACCAATACTTATAAGCACATCACCTTCCAAGACTTAGCCAGAATCAAGTGGAAATGTTGAACGGGCCCATATCAAGTTCTGAAATAGCATCAACCATACAAAACCTCTCTAAAAAGAAAAGCCCAGGACCAAATGGCCTCACGTCAGAATTCTATAAAGAGGAATTAGTACCTATATTACTCAACCTGTTCCAAAATATAGAAAAAGTAGGAAGACTACCCAACATGTTCTATGAAGCAAATATCACCCTGATCCCCAGACCAGGAAAAGACCCAACAAGAAAAGAAAATTATAGACCAGTATCACTAATGAACATAGATGCAAAAATATTCAACAAGATCCTAACAAACATAATCCAGCAACACATCAAACAAATTATACATTATGACCAAGTTGGTTTTATCCCAGGGTCTAAAGGCTGGTTCAATATACGTATATCTATAAGTATAATTCAGCACATAAACAAATTAAAAAACAAAAACCATATCATTCTCTCAATTCATGCAGAAAAAGCTTTTGATAATATCCAGCATCCCTTCATGATCAGAACACTTAAGAAAATTGGTATAGAAGGGACATTTCTTAAACTGATAGAGGCCATCTACAGCAGACCCACAGCCAATATCGTATTGAATGGAGTCAAATTGAAATCATTTCCACTAAGATCAGGAACCAGACAAGGCTGCCCATTCTCTCCACTGCTCTTTAATATTGTAATGGAAGTTTTAGCCACCGCAATTAGGGAAGAAAAGACAATCAAGGTTATCCAAATAGGGTCAGAAGAGATCAAACTTTTGCTCTTCACAGATGATATGATTGTATATCTGGAAAACACCAGGGATTCTACTACAAAACTCTTAGAAGTGATCAAGGAATACAGCAGCATCTCAGGTTACAAAATCAACATTCAT